>JAQFXZ010000900.1:0-14815 GCA_034694025.1 Ceratophysella scotica | reverse complement strand
TGTTGGAATGGGCCGAGAGGTTTTATGACCGTCGGTTGAAAGCTTGACTTGAAGTGCAGAAGTGCTCTCATTTTCCAAAGCGTATCTGACGGAGAAATAGCTCGTCCATCATCAGCAGGAACGTGGTGAATTCCCTTGTTCCTTGTAAGTGACCATTGAACTAGAGAGGTCGAGTAGGATGAAGACCTTCATGCTAGTCCTGGTAGGACTCGTGCTCTTGGGAAGTCCTGTGGCACACGGGGCGAGTTCAGCACCGGCAGCTGCTACAGCGGACTTGGAGAATGAGGCCCGTCTCCTGGTCCAGAAACAGCTCTTGAACAAGTACGTCGTCGAGTCCATGGACGTCGTGCTCAAGTACAACGTATTTAATATTGGCGGAGTGACCGCCACAAACGTCGTGCTCCGAGATGCTTCCATTGGACCCGATTTCGAGGTATGATAGTCACAGATAATGTATTAGTATGAGCATTGCGAAATTAGCTGATAAGCGGATGTCATGTCAAACTCAAGGTCATTGTCATAATCTCCACATTGACAGTGCAAAGGGCTGTGCATTATGCTGCTGACGACACGTTGACTCATATGGCGTTTTTCCCATGCAAAATTCTTTATTCTGATTATAAATGCAAACTGACTTAAATCCAAAAAACACATAAAATGTGCCACCGCCAGAGTGGTCGTGCATCGTGGTGGAGAGGTGAGAGGTGACTATAACGCGGAGCACACAAGAACTTAGTGTATTTGTTGTTTTTCGTCATATGTTATAAAATCAATTCAAATGTGCATGAAACAGAAATTGTGTTGATAATGCTGTATAATTACACTGCATATATGGGAAAGTAACGAATATAAATACTAATTATTATTCGAATGTTCTGCAGCTTTTGGGTGATTCCGAGGTCAGTTTGGGCAGAATTGCGCCACAAGGAAACACTTCGTACACTCTTATCATCCGACCAAACAAATTCGGTTACTTCAATTTCACTGCTGCCGTAGTTTCATATTCTTCTGGTGAAAATACTCAAGAGGTGAGTCGTGAGTTTTGACTTTGAAAGGCACAAAGTTTGCAAAATTATAATTCAAAATGTAACTCATTAGTGGGTTTTTTGTGATATCATCTGGAACTTTGGTGCCAGGATTTAATTTCGGTTTTTGGAATACAATTAATGACTAATTCGGGTTTTGATACATTGCAGGTCAACACTGTCTTCTCGAGTGAGCCTGGAGAGGGTTACGTGGCTCCGTTCAGGGAATTCGACAAACGGTTCTCGCCCCATTTCGTAAGTTCGAATTTTATTTTAAACTTTTTTGATTGCTATGTCGAATTTATGAGCAAGATAACTTACTTTTTAATTTTCTATTTCAGTTGGACTGGACCGCATTCGCTATCATGTCCGTGCCTCCACTATTCATTCCATTCATGCTCTGGCATTCCAGCAAAGCCAAGTATGAAGTCTTGTCCACCAAGAAAGTCAAATAAGCTCATTTACCATCATTCTGTTCTCCACATTCAAAGACATTGGGTGGTGAATAATAGACTGTGACTTTTAGAATAAAAGGAAACGGTTGTGTTACGAGGAAAATCATTGTTGTGTCTCTACTATTTTCATACGAAGGTTGTTTCACTAAGTTTGAGCTATTTGGGAACAGCTGTAAAACAGGCAAAAGTGATTGAATTAGATTGAAACTTTCACCACGGCATTGAGTTGCATTGCAGCAAAAAATTGAGTGAAAATATTAATAAATACAGATTTTACCACAAGTTTTATGTTAAAACTCTTTTTTGCCTTGAATTTTGTTCAAAAGCTTTGTTTCTGCATATTTTTGGTCAAATATTTCCACACTTGAGCAGATATGGACTGGCATACCATGTTTCTGGTTAAAGTTTCAAGAGATTTTAAAAGTAGCAAGGACGACGTAATTTATTTTGCAAAATATCCAAAAACGATTTTTGTCATTTAAAAAAAAGAAAACCTGTAAGGATTGTATTCAATTGTCTTGACGGGAGAGTATATGGGGCAGGAATGCTTTACCTAATCGTACGCATTAGCAGGGCTGGGCAAAATCATTTGATTTTGGTAATCATAAGGATTTTGATTTTTGAATTTTGAAGAAATGACCTGACTTCTATTTTTTTAGAAGCGTATCTATTTTGATCTGGAAAATCACGATTTCCAGCTAAATTGGTGATTTTAAATCACGATTTGATTTCAAAATCACGATTTAGAATAAAAAATATCGTTGATTTTGATTTGATGATTTGATTTTGACGGGGAAAGTGATTCATTTTGATTTGGGGATTTTAAAGGCGAATTCTTGGTGATTTTCATCAACGATATTGAAAATCATTTTCTAATGAATTTGTCTACGTCAAACTTCTTCTCATATATATTACACAGAATCGGTCAATCATTATAAATCAAAGTAAAGCCAAAAGCCAATCTTTATTATATGTAGTACATCATAGCCATACACCAATTTGAGCACGAACTCGGTTATTCTGAATATTGTTAATTGTAATGCCAAAATATTTAAAGCTAACAGTTATAAACGTTTGACGGTTAATTGTCTTTGTTCAGGTATGTTGAGTTAATGGAATAGGCATCCTTCATGGAAAGGCACTTTTGGAATTGAGAGAACCATGAACGCCACTGCACCAAAACTTGATTCATAAAATATACTCCAGATTTGAATAATTTAGATTGTCATGTCGCTCATCACCGGGAATGTTTTACAACTTGGAACGAGTAGCAACAGCAGGCTGGTTGAGGTCAACGTAACCACCTAATCAGTCAAAAGAGACGTTAGTATGCCATCCATGTTATCCACGAGATTTATCTCATTGCATTATTCAAGATCTTATATACCTGAAAGGACAGTTTCACCAGTTTCCTTCGCCTTAGCCTCGAAATGAACCCTGTTCTTCTCTGCCCACGTTTCTACGACAAGAGTTTGTCCAGGATAAACTGGCTTTGAAAATCGGACCTGAAGAAGAAAAGAAATGTAAATATCAAAGCAAGCAATTGAATGCGAGTTTCGCACTGCATGAGGTACAATTACCTTGATGGCCTTGAAGAGTTTAGGATCCGAATTGGCATAATGCTGGAATATGAGGCGAGCTGCAATTCCAAAGGAGCAGAGACCATGAAGAATCGGAGTAGAAAATCCACCCAATACTGCGAAATTAGGATCCACATGAATTGGATTGTAATCCCCACTGAGTCTATAGAGAGCAGCCTGGTCATCTCTTGTTTTGAACTCGAGTACACTATCCGGGGCCCGTTTGGGAGGAGCCACTGGACGTGTAATCGGCTTGGTCGTGTCCCGGTTCCCACCAAACTTCCCAGCTCCAACCTCGAAAATGGAGTTCTCCATCGTGAACAGCGGGCCGTCCTTGTCAGAGCCCTCAACTAATGAAATCATAGAATACAAATTAGAATTAAAGTTATGCTGTAATGTTTCATTTTCATTTGATGTAGGCTACATGGGCTGGGCAAGATACACCAAAATGTATATTGAAGATACACCAAAAATTATCTTGAAGATACACCAAAATGCATATTGAAGATACATGTATTTTAGAGGCAAAGCTCAAAGATACAAAGAGACAAAATACTTAAAATACACGTTTCGTTAAGATACAAGGATACAAGATACTTTTGGCAATGAAGATAGAAGATACTATCTTGAAGATATGAAAATACAAAGATACATCATATAAAAAGTACTCAAGATACTGAAATACCAATTTATGGTTCAAATTTCGTGAAGATACAAAGTACAGGATACTGCACTTTGCCAAGATACAAGATACAAAGATCAAGATACTTTTATTCGTATACGCTTGTATCTCCGTATATACTTGTATCGCCAAGATACAAGATACCTACATATCTTAAGATACAGTACCTACAAGATGTTTGTATCTTGCCCAGCCTTGAAACCATATGAGCTAGGGTCAAAGCAAAAAAGGCCCCATACTATTCCAGTGTCCAGTATTGCCTCCGCGTTTTTCCAATTACCCTAATAGTTAGGCTTTTGAAAAGCCCACAGACTTTAAGTTGTTCGATTTTTCTAGGCTTAAATCTAATCTAAGCTAACCAAACCTGAGCCATCCAAGCATACCTTGAATTAAACCACACTTATTGGGAGGCAAGAACGACAATAGTAATTGAAAGGTTTCAATAGGTTTCAACCTTGGGAGACAACGCTGCAGGCAATATTTGGCTTGGTTTACATCTACTGAAATGTGCAAAGCTAAAATGATAATTCCTAGCTAGACAAGGCAAGTGTTCGAAACTCGTTCGAGCTAAAGCTTTAAGTGCCATTTGCAAGAATTTGATACCTGAGAAAACAAAGGCGGCTCCAGAAATCTTGTCCATTACATCCACTACTTTTGTCTTTAGCTTGATCTCAGCTGCTGAAGGAAGAGGGCGGAAGAGTTCCACGTATTGTTCCCCATGAAGGATCTTAGTAAGATCGAAGTTGACCCCCGGAGTTTCGAGAATACTTGCCATCGTCTGGTAGGCTGAGACGACAGCAAACGTTGGCAAGACGCGGAAATCTTCCGAGTTTTCATACAAATAGTTGAGGGCGTTCGGGTCCTTGGTGCTGAGGCCGACTATTCAAAAAAACCAACCCAATCAGAAATGCATAAAATTAGAAAGATGGTTATCAAGATCAAAACAAGGTAAAAGTTCTGATAGTAAAAAGAGTACAAGTTGATGTTGGAACATTACCTCCTAGTGCATAGAGGATCGCATCCTTGATTGTATACTTGAACCGCGAATCCGGAATCTTGTAGCTGGGAAAAGTTGCTTTTGTGACCTCTTGTCCCGAGACCGAAGCTCCAGATGCCATCTCTTCCATTCCTTTCATGATATGCACGACGGCTGCGTCAGTATTTTGGGGCGTGTCGGCCTTGTCAAAGTCCATGTCTGTCACTTGGTCCCACTTTTCTTGAACCGACTCAATTGTAACGTCTCCTCCAGCTTTTCCTCTCAATGTGGCACCGCCAGCCCGCAGCCATTTGTCTAAAACGACCAACCATTGAGTCAAAAGCTTAGGTACTTATTCTCTAGCCATAAAGCTTAGAACCTTCGAAACCCTTTTTCCGAAGATGAGGCTCTTCACAACACACAAATCCTAATGCAAATGGGGCGTCAGTCACGAAACTTACGGTTTCGGAGGCTCATTTGCTTTAAATTAAATCGTTTCACTTACATTTGGCGGCGACACCGCCAGAACTTTCAATTATAGAACCGTTCTCCTTGCAGTCCTCGTGACAAAGCCAAGCAACAACTGGAGCAATCAGCTCAGGTTTCAGTCCACTATGCAGATCTGTCAAGAAGCAACATGAAAACAATATATTTTGTTTAAAGTTGAATGTTAGGCAAAAAAGTTATTGTTCACTTTAGTAAATGGGTCATTAACCTGGTGGCAGGATATATTCAGTCATTCTTGAGCCCGCAATTGGACAAATTGCATTTGAGTGAATATTGAATTTGGCCCCCTCCATAGCCAAACTCTGAGAGAAACCAACCAGTCCCAATTTTGCTGCAGCATAATTGGATTGCCCGAAGTTTCCAAAGATGCCTGACGAAGAAGAAGTCATCACTACACGTCCATAATTTTGAGTCCGGAAGTATTCCCATGCCGCCTTGGTAGTTTTAAAGGCACCATACAAGTGGACTTGATAGATCAAATCCCAGTCATCTTGAGACATTTTTGCAAAGCTTTTGTCCCGTAAAATCCCCGCATTGTTTATCAGAATATCGATCCGACCAAAACTATCCACAGCAGTCTTGATTATCTTTTGACCCTCAGTAACCGAGTCGTAGTTCGGTACTGCTACGCCTCCTATAAAACGGAACCAATTGATTAAGTACTATGAAGGACATGAAAGCATATTGACTTATATTAGCTTACATGAAATGCAAATTAGACTTTGGCCAAGGTAATGAAAGCAATAAAGGTTAAAGTTCATGGATTGTCTGTTCCGATTCTCACCTCGTTTCTTAATTTCATCTACAACTTGATCCGCAGCACGGTTACTGCTTCCTTCTCCATGCTGGCTCCCACCCAAATCATTGACAACCACCTTGGCTCCTCGTTCTGCCAGAAGCAGGGCGTATGCTTTCCCGAGACCTCCACCTGCTCCAGTGACAACTGCCACTCGTCCATCATATCTCAAGAGCCGATTCATGTCAACCGCAGACGATCCTTCCCTCTGTGGAGTGAAGAAAAAGGTCAATTTAGTTTAGGAGAAGTTTTTTCAATCGAATAATTTTGTATTCTGACAGTTTTCCTTTATTTAAATGTTAAACGCTATTACATTGAAATATGTACTCGGATTTATCGAGCGTATTCAATGTATGTATGTACCTATGTATGACCTTACAAGAGTTCAATAGGATTAGGCAATGAGTGCAAATTTAAAGAAAATAAAGCACTCGGCTTTCACAAACTCTAACTCAGAAAATTGTTTTACTTTAATACCTCACTCACACTCTTTAAAGAATATGACAGGCGAGAACCCCGAAAGCCGAGCTTGTGGAATAAGTTAATCATATTTTTCTGAAATAATGCTTGCATTCTCAAGTTGGATGTAGTAGGCCAATTCTAGTAAGTATATCTGGTTTGATTAGAACTGTGGGCTGTACATACATTTATCTACATCTGTATCTGTACTGCATACACTGAGTACATACATGAGTACATTGAGTTGGAGCAGCGCGAATAGTATTCGTTTCGTAGAGAGTAGATTAGATAAATGCCATTAAACTCGGGTTTGCGGCGTAAGCAATCAGCATTAAGCTAAGCACTAGGCAAGGCACTATAAATCACGCAAAACTTGAGTACAACAGAGTGTATGATTTTCCTCGTGGGTACTCAGTCATCAGTATTTGCTCGCAGTTTTGCTCCTGGACTACTCAACTCACGACTTTGCAAAAGTTATTTACAAAACTTATGCCTACTAGATATCTCGAAGGCCACTTTTTTAAGTAAGGCTTAGATGTCAAAATGGGTACGAAGTTCGTATGGCAAAGTTGCTAGTAAATCGCAACTTTTGACCTTGGAATTTCAAGGAAACAACGAACCGAAAAATATGTAGATTCAGATATACAAACACCAGGAAAGTGTTGAACAATAACATCAAACATTTTGATGTTTACTTGCTGTGACCTGACTCAAGTCATTGTTGACCTCCATGACTTACAATATACAGAATTTGAAATGATTCATTCACTCTTACTTTACTCAACTCTTGACTTGACTTTTCAATTCAAGATCAAGCTTAAGTAGTTGAATGCATGAATGGGGGAAGGGGGAAATATGCCCGTCCGAAAACCGAGAAGTTCAACTTATTGGAGGAACCGGAAGTGCAGTAACTTGAGCCCCATGCAATACTGATGCGATCCGTTCGGGAGCACATAGTCCCTTATTGCTTTTTGTACGCTTGAGCCTCAAGCTCAGGCATTCAAACGGTTGTCTTTGAGATCCCTGTCTTTGAGCTTTGACCCTTTCGCAATGCACAAAGGGGAATGGAATGTAATTAAGGTGCTCAGCACAGCGACATGAAACTAGGAAGACTGAATGAGTCAAGCCGTCAGGGTCAGTCCAGAAAGGTTGCCCACAAATACCAAAAATAAAAAATTGAAAAATCTTGTCGATCATACTACGAAGTTGCTCAGATCTTTTAGCGCTATTATACCTTTCCTTTCTTAGCAAAATTTCGTATATGAGGTATTGTTCGGTTTCGATGTAACTATTACTTGGAATCACATCTCGAACCACTCCGAACTATTTAATGACAACTTTAAGAGAAAGAAAACCAATAGTAAATATTTGGTTTTCGAATTTTCGATGTCGTTGCCTTTTTGCCAGTCACCCCGAAATTAGGGTCTTGATTTTTAAGCTTGTTCACTGCTCCCTTCACCAATCACGGATCACGGATATGCCAAAAACAGCCAAGCTTACGAAGTCATACGCGTCGCTGCTCGCGCTCAATTGCAACTACTGCTACTGGTAATGATTCCCGAAATAATTAACAAAATATTACATAGAGACTCATTGCACGAGACTTTTTTTCGAGTTGGCACTTCAGGCTGCAGCAGGCGTTTTCGGGTAACCTTCTTCGCCGACGACTTGTACCACTTCAATCACTTCGTTGTTTTTGTAGTCAATTAATTCAATTACAATTACGATGACCTCGGTTTGGTCCATAACTAATTCTAAATAAATCGATTAGCAACTGAATGAAAACTAAACACGAAAAAAATAACAAGAGGTCTGACGTCAACGCAACGGTAAACGGTGCATGCATGCGGGGTGCCGGAACAAGAATTAACTTAGAAATGAAGGTACTAATAAAGGGATCTCGTTGATTGTTTCTATTTCTATGTATGTATTATTACACAAAGCAGGAGGGAATGAGGAAACGAATAACTTCCAAAGCAATCCATGTTTTTGCCCGGGTATTTGGTGGCGCCTAAAACTTCGGATCTCCACGAATTAACACTAGAGGGTTCGGTTGTTGTTGGCCTAAATTAAATTATTTGGTGTTTATTAGACCAGGCTTGTCAAAGCATATTTTGCATATATCAGCCTCTAATGCATTTTTGCATAGTTTGACCTGACCCACCACATTGCATAATGTCGAAGATTTTGACGGTTTTCAGCTCATATTCTCCTGTTTTTGGAGATATTTAGAGAAATTCTAATGAAGTGATTATTGTTATTAGTTTTGAGTTTGAGATCCCAAGAACCACGACTCATCCATCATGAATGAATGCATCGAATTGTTAGAAACACAATCATCTGTAATCTAAATCCAGTAGGATACAAATACAAAAGTTAATTTTTGGTCAGTTGTCCAGATGACCAGCAGATGTCTAGCTCTGCCCCATGAATGAAGCACCCACTAAGCTTAATAAAAAGAGCAAATGCGCTTCGACCGGTGAAATATTATCAAAGGAAATAAATTCGCACCTCATCAAACCACGAAAGCCGGTCAATTTTGCCTTTTCTCATCTTTAAGCATTACATGCGGTGACCCCTTGGTGTTGAATAAGGGTTATTTTAGCCAATTGCTGGCCTGCATGATTAATGTCACTTTTGTCCGCCCTTCCAACGTAAAGTAACAGGATGAGAGGGCTGGACACACTGCAAAATTTTTAATTGGTTTGCTCAGCTTTTATAACACTGTAGCTTATTGTACTCAGCACTATCAAGATATAAATAATTTGTTTAAAAAGGAATGTAGTTTGTAGCATGGCTTGGACTTAGCTACCTATACATCAACATTGACATTAATGCGACCCTTCCGCTCAGCGCCGACCTAATTCTTGGCTTCACATTCGTATTCGTTTATATCTCATTTATGCAATTTTTGTCTTGGAACCATTCGAATACCTTCCAGTGTTTTAATTTTTCTTACTGCTGCTAGCTACCTTCTTGGAATTGAATTGACCAATCAATACTGGCTGATAGTAAATAAAAGTAAGTTAGACCTATACCTAGACCTATACTTTGTTCACTATCAACATTCTTGATGCTATGAATGTTTTAGGTTATAGGTTCTTTAGTACTTTACTTACCCATAAACTCAGTAGTACACTCAAATATTGTGTATAAAGCATTTTATCGAACTCAGCTTAGTAGCCAGGATCGGGATTAGGATTTCATCAACAAGTAAAATATTTAAAAGAGCAGCATATAATCACGGAAGCAGAATGCAAGCTTCCCCCGCCCCAACCTCAAGTGTTTTATTCAATATAGTTTGTTACTTGCCGCCTGGAGTTGGCAATTCTTTTAAATAAAAGAACGATTGAACAGGAATCACAGGTTGTAAAATTATATGAATATACAATAATGTACCGAGAAAGCAGAATTTAATGCCTACATAGAGCTGAAAGTGGTTTCGATTCGATTAGATTAGTACTCTGTAACTGTCCCTCAAAGAATCTTCAAAATGGTGTCCGCCCTGATAGTTAAAATACTTGCAGCTGTGGTGAACCTCGGAGCGCTATTGCAAATTTTCCCAGCACGATTTGACAATAAATCCAACATCATTCGCATGAAAAAAGGAAAGCGTTTCAATTGTCCTGGTGTTCCAAAACTTGGAATCTTCACATACGAATTTCCGTCCGCATTCTTCATTACATTTCATATATCCTTTCATTTCTACTTTGTAGCCTTCTTGTATTATTGCGAATATTCGTTGACCGACGTAGCGATAAGCATCTTTGTTGCTGTGAGTATGTCCGGAATGGTTTCCGCTGCTCAACCTAATTACTTCTTTTATTTTGAAGAAGTTGCTGCTTTACCAAATGGGTTCATTCTCATCGACAAAAATTTTTGTAATAACAATATTTTAATACTATTCAATTCAGCCTTCAGTCCATGAATCAGTGGCTAGCGGTAATCCGGGTGCGATGGTTGTTTCAAAAGGTTTAACCGATTTTGGGGAAGCTGTAAAGCGGATCAAAATGAATGAATTGAAATGAAACCTTCAACTCATTAAAATTAAATACTTGATTTACATTGCAGCAAAAAACTGGATAAAAATATTCATATGGAAAGTTCTTGTTACAATTTTAGTCTATTTTTTCTACGGGTCAATTCTGTTCTTTCAATTTTTTCCTCATTTTTTTTCTTTTGCATTAACAGAAATCTTTGATGGGCTCGCCCTTTCAGGAACATACAACCTACAACTCTTAGAATATGCTTAAAGTTTCATGAATTATTGAAGTCCAGCTATTTCTGCTTTATAGGTTTTTTTCAAAAATGGCCGAAAAAAATCGGATTTTGGTGATAGTCAAAATAAATTACCTTCGTCCGTATTACTTGGTGAAATCTCTTGCCGAAAATATTGTTGTACAAATCTCCTAAATTTTGGTTTCAACGAAAAATATGAGTTAACCAGGATTTTGAGATTTTGAATTTTTAAACGAAGAAACGCAAACGCAATGTATGACTAAAATTGGCATAAAAACTGTAATTATGCATATTTTTATCCAATTTATTCCTGCAATGAAATATGGTTATTAATTTACCTTTGGTTAGTATTTCAATCAAATTCATTCATTGCTGGCTGTTTCGATTCACAGCTTTTCAAAGTCTGTCACAATACTTTTTAAACAACCCGTGAATAAGGCTTTTCAATTGATATTTAAATACATGATTTATTCTATTTCTGAACTTTAAAGTTGAAAATGGTCTCTCAAGCGATGATCGAAATCTATTTGAATACATACTTCTGGGACTGGTTTCAGTTGCAGTGGGATCAACAATCGGTGTCATTCCCTTGGCATACTTCGTACTATCTCACGAGCAGAACGTATTTACAAGGACTTCATATTTTTCATAGAATTTCTGTTGCAAGTTCCAATTCCCAGAGTCTATCCAGTGCTTTTGATGTGCCTTAATATTGGATTACTTTATTGCCATAAGCTGGTTGATCATCATATTCTTGGTTGTTCTAATGCTGCTCTACGTTAGATCGCAATCCCGTTGGCTGATCAGGCTCAAAGAAACATGGTAAGAAAATAAGGCTTGGTCATGCTTACGAATAGTAAAAAAAAATAGTTCATATTTGTTGGTTAATTTCTATTTTCACAACTTTTAGGCTGGAATATCACAATCAAGGAAAAGACAAAAGAAGAATCGAAATATATTTTCGAGCAACTACTCTATTTAATATTTGGGCTATGGATGTATTTCGACTCCTGCTCCCAGGTTTTGTGGCAACTGCAGAGGATTTTGCTTTTACATTTCATTAATTTGCATATTTTCTTTCAAATTTGCTCTGGACTTTGCATCAAAAGTAACCGAACTGGCTAAGGCATTTGCTGATATTCCCAATCAAGTGGAACGCACGGCCACTAATGAAAATATAAGCTTCTTTAAATCTTGTCAACCACTTCGGCTTAAAGTTGGAGATACTTTTTAGATCTCTAAGGACACTTTCCCAACTGTGGCTCAAGACAAAGTTCTCGGAAATGTAATCAACTTATTGATTACCTTCTAAAATGTAGGTGGGTCACACAAACACCATTTGATAAATATTCTTGCAATATAAGCAAAACACGCCTGGACGTGAGGTATTCTGTATTCTATAAACTTGTCAAAGCTTGAATAAATCGAAATATGGAAAACATCAAAAGGTTTTTAAGAATTAAGATGTAAAACAGTAATAATTAATGATCCATAAATTCAATACATAAGCCCGCCCGATGGCAGTGGCAGCTCGGGACCAGAAGCGCTGCTCAAATTGGATTGGATAAAACCAAAATATGTTCTTGCACTGAACATTTAGTACGTACAACTCGGATAAAACCAGTAAAAAAAGCATATTGCACATTTCATTTTTAATAATTCACTATCAAGATGTTTCTTTTTTTAACATGCTGTAAATGGTATGCAATTTTGTACAGCGCATTTTTTCAGCAACTCATTACATGTATACCGATTGTACAAAAATATTCTTCATATAACTAAACTGCGGTAAAGCTTTTAATGCAATATTGTACAGCATAAGTGTACGGGATTTGTGTGTAATAATTAAATAGCATACGAGGCAAAAAAAAAAGTCCAAAATCGGTGCATTCTTCATCCAGTTAACTTATTCTGACACCACTGTACTCGTAACGTAACTAAATTAAATAGTGTCTTTTCTGTAACTAATAATATAATGGAAGGAGGTTGTCAGTTGTGAATTGTGAACCCGAATTTGGCATCCTTATGCAAACGTGTATATGTCATGCCAGACAAGCTCTTTTGTCAACTTTTAGAGTGAAAGGAAAACATAATTATGCGTTACGATGACTTATAGGCAAATTACTTGAACAATCGCTCAAAATATACAAGAAATAGGAAGCAGCGGGAGAATTTCCATTGCTGTAACATCTTGATTGATGTTTCTTGTTTTTCTGTTTTCGGACGAATCGTCCATGTCAAATGGATAACTGGGAGTTGGAATTTGAACCTCCTCTTTATAAAAACCACAAAAGTATTTGGAATGTTTACAACGAGAAAATTCACACTCTTTCCATTAGATGCAGTTTCCGCGCAAGTACTGTACAATACACACACAATAGTTTCCTAAAAACTTATTGAGTCAAGAGATAGCTCACCCTGTATTTACAATCTTCAAATACGAACAGCTGACAGCAAACGAGTCAGGTAAGAAATATATAATTGTCAACTTAATATTTTCGTACCTTATTATGTTGTGTTACGTGGCTAACAGCTGATTCAAGTAGAGAGTTTTCGTCAGCTGATTGTGTTTCTTCTTATAGAAAATCTTTAGAAAAATTGACAATTCGCCAATCTCGTAAGATTGTTCGTCTATAATTTCATCCAAGCTGTCAGATATTATGCCACGTCTTCTGCCTTCCGACTTGACCTGCTACGTCTTGTGTTATATTGTATCTATGTACAATACACTACATTAAAGGTTCATTTTTAAATTGTAGTTGTATAAGTTTTAGCTTGTCTTTGAACTGAATACACTCTTTCTGCCTCTTGCATATTGCCTGAGTTGACAACTACAGTCCTTTGCGTCCTCGACGTGTGATAGAACATAACCGGTTTAGTGGTGGTAAGGTAACTGGTAACTGGCAACCTTGTGCACTAACAACCAAACAGATAAGGTATACTCAACGCCACAATTATTCAGCCTATTTGCCGCAGCGGGACGCGACTTTTGACTTTGCAAAATAGTTATTCGTAACAAGTACGGAGCGGTTTTTATTTAGGAAATTCTCTTCAGCGTAAATGGATAGATTTACAAAAACCAGCTTGGTCAACCAAATTGGCCAATCAAATGAACCTGATTGGCAAGAAAGGAGTCTTGCTTTTTTTTCATTTTGGATTTTTAGACAGAATGCATATTTTTTGCCAAATCTACATAATATCATGGATGGAGTCTAAACAAGATGTTTCTACCCCGGGTTAAGACTAGGGGTCACTGTGTGGGGTCATGTGCCTTAGGTCCATAATGTGACGACCTAGATCAGCTTCGCAACTTTTGTTTCTATTCTATAGTTCTTTATCCCGTTTCCCGAGCTCCCGGGCCGGAGCTGGCTTCGCTGCACTCCAACCTCCAACCCTCAACCCTGAAGAACACAGTCATTAGTACTTCGGTTGTGAAGCACAACCCTTAGGGCATCCATGAAGGAATGCTGTTATGCCTTCAGTCTTATATTATGTAGAAATCAATGACCAAATTCAAATGAACTGTTGAAACGATTTGATGGGTCTCCATTATTTAATTATTATACTGAAACTCCCCAGTCACACGAGGTACACAATGCATGAATCACAAAGTTCTGGAGCACACGATATGATATACTTACAGCTATAACTTAGCACATATTCTTTGTATATGATTTCGAAAAAAATTCAAAAACTTCAAATCTTCCTTTTAGTTTAGGCTAAATATAGTCACTAAGCTATCACTCACGTTGTCCATGTGCATGTTAATTAGTTTAAATTCTATTGTAATTCTATTTATGTATTACATTCAGTTCTGAATCGCATGAGCCCGTCTGAGTCGTCGGTCTAACGAGAAGCGAAAAGCCAAGTAAGGCATAAGGGTTGAAGTAAATATTATGGAGCATGCTGTAAGCTGTATGCACACACTGTAGCCTGTAGCCACTAGAGGTGAGTGCCCATGGAAATTTCCAATGCCCGCCCAGCCCATGCCCATGAGACAATCGCATGCCCATGCCCAGCCCGCCCATGAACTCTTAAGAAAATGCCCGCCCAGCCCAGCCCATAGGTGACAAAAATATTTTATGCCCAGCCCGCC
>JAQFXZ010000899.1:0-14823 GCA_034694025.1 Ceratophysella scotica | reverse complement strand
CATATGGAGTGAAAAGAAGCTTCATTTCGGGTTGACGGGAGACGGAAAATGCGCTGGCGCCCGGTCCACCAGCAGCCTACAATCCTAATGCCTGCTCCTCTCCACCACCCGCCTCTCGCCGCACTTGGCAATGGGAAAAGGAGAAAAAGCAAACTTTTTCTTCAGCAATACTCGTTTGGGCAGGAAGAAGGAAAGCGGAGTTTGGAAGCCAGGCACATGTCTCACCCTGACTAAGGATCTGGAAACTGAACAGTCAACAACTGCGGACGGACGCTCAGGAATTCTCGGCTTGTCCAATATTGGACCATCCTATTTCTGCCCGGTGTCGCTGCCTCTGATCATCATCCCCAATACTTGCGAGGACAGGACATCTACTCATCCGCAACAGAAGGTAAGAATCACTTTCGCCGAGATCACAAAACGCCCTTGCTCTACTTTCCCTCCACCCTCTGTAACACTAGCTGCTCTGCTAGGTACGCCTTGATCTGCTGAAACTAAAAGGCGTTCCTTTAGCGAAACTCCTTCTCATGTATCATATGTATCCTGTGCCAAGTTTAATGAAGAGACGTTCGCGTAGAACTGACCGACTTGCAGGGAAGAAAATCTATCATATTGCGTCTATCGCGTGATCAAAGGAGAAATTGCTCCCGTATGCACCGACTTTTCTCTTTCAGCTGATTACATTAACATAACATCAATGCAGAACTTTCCATTACTGATATTACTACTTAATAATCCAAGCTTTTTCCAATCTCCGTCTAATCCCTTTCCACTTTCTTGGGACGAAAGAACCTTTGTATGAAAGCCTTGACAAGGCAAGGCTTTAATCTTCCTTATTATCCTCCCCATGTCCATTAAGGAATGAATATTTGAAAATTCGACTCCTGTCTCTCCCAATCAGCCAATGTGAAGTTCGTTCCACTCTCGTTTAGAGGTGAATCCCGTTTGCTTGAGCGTTCCATCTACTTGGTGGCAAATAGTTCAGAGCTCAGAGAAAGCCAACTGAGTTGGACTCATTCTAAATTAATAATGAGAATCAGGAAAGCTATAAATCAATTTCGGATCCACTTCCCGAATCACATATTGCAGTAACCACATTAGTGAGTTCTTTGGAGAAATTAGCTGGTAATATTTCAATACTCCTTCTGTCTCTACACGATCAATCCACATCCTTCGTGTTGCATTTCTTATGTGCTCCGTTCCACGTGGGCTTAATTTAATTCGGCCGGGATAGAGCGTCTCATCTCGCTTTGATTCAATGAGTGGTCCCTAAAGTCTCCGTTCATTGAATTATGGAATTCCGTTTGGAATCGGAGAGAATAGGGATTTGATTTAAATCACTTCCTACGTACAATAGGAAATGTACAATTGAGCACTCCGTTTTTGCAAAAGCATTCCATTCAAACGCAACATTCGTTCTTTTTTTCAAATTTCAAATTGATTTCAGCTGTTTTGCTACGAAACGTGTAGGTTTTATTGTGATATATTTAACGTGGAATATAGTATGTGGAGTGGCAGAAATATTGCTTTCACTTGGCTTTGTTTCGTATGACGTGTGCTTGTTTGCAGTGGCTTCGTTTTCCGTTGTTGCTTGTTTCAAGTTACGAGGGGCACCAACGATCTTAGAAAAAAGCCCATAATACACACACTCTCTTTTTTGTACGACTGGAATTGAATAGGGAACATATTGTTTTGATGACAGTGTCAATGTTCAATGTTCAGCTATTGTCCTAAAGTAGTGTTCGGTTTTGTATAGCTATTCTGAAGCGTAAAGCAAAGTTTACAAGCTGCTAGTAGCTTTTGTTCAAATTCACCTACTTTACAAAAACATGGAGTTCCTGAAGTGTGAATGGCGGTTTGACGGAAAAATTTGTCCGTGCGTGTCGTAGGGTTGTATTCCACTTGAGGATTGTAACTGACAACTTGAATGTAATAATTTGATAATAAGATTAGGGGAGGATACGTAGTAGAACGTGGGCTCCCGACTCAGTACAAAATTTGCTCTAATGAAGATGCTTATAGTCTGAACGTAGTCCAAATCATTTGATATCATTTCCGCACAGAATCGCAGTTCTTTGCCTTTTTAGCTTTGCGCTACATCCAGACTTATATTCAAAATTCCTGAACCTGTGTAATCCACTCTTTCAATATTGGCTAATATTTGCATTTCTGGACTCATTTTGAATTCCGGTGATGTGGTGAATACTTCCGCAGGTTTTGCATTCTACGTGTTGTCAAGCGGTATACTAGTGGTTGCATTGATCTTCTATATTCTGTATAGTTCTGTTTTTGATTAAAGTAGGCAACTTGGTTCAATTCTAATTATTAGCAAATCATTGGGTTGGCTACTCTATTCAACTTTTGCTCACAGCTTAGCCTCATTAGCTCCTACTACCTACTCAAACCGGAGTCTCTCACGAAAGACAGGCCTAGTAAATTCAGGAATATGACTGACGCTTGACGGGAGTCAAAGTGTATAATTTCGAAGTAACAAACGGTGACAGTGACGAAGTATCTGGACATATCTGGCGTTAGAATCTGAAATAGAATAGAGGTATAACCGTCCTACAGGAATTTACATAAAATAGCATTCTGTTCGTATAGTTTAGCCTGATCCGGGCCTTGTAGTTCATGGAACGAAATATATTTGGAAACCATACTGCACAGGGATTTAGTTTAAACGCTCAGTGCGTCAAGACACACAATATCAGTCCGCTCATTGTTTTAGTTGGCCTTAGAATAGAGATTTCGTGGAGGCGAAGGAATTGGACCAGGCTGGGCTACGGCATGTGCCCAAACTTAGAAGTCTGACACAGAAGAGCGCATTCCATTAGTCGTAAATACATTACTTTCACACTACCTGCTCAACTTTTATTGACGAGATTTACGACTCGGAGCTCATGATTCTGAGAGAACAGACGCGGTTCATGGCAACAGAAGACAGAAACAGACTCGAGATCCATGCTGGGTTAAACATACACTCTCATTGGCAAATTACAAATTTGAACAGACTTTGCTTTGCCGTCGACTTCTGCTCTCTCCTATCTTGGATGCATTTCTATGCGGAGTTAGCAGACGTTTGAATAAGAATACCCTCTTCTTTCAGCACGCCGCTTCCCGTGGCTATCCCAGGAAGCTAGGTCCAACGGAGACTGTGTGGGATAATTAGAGCTCCGTTAACCTTGTTTGTCCGTATCTGTATTATGTCAGAACTCCTCTGCCCGTCCTGCTCCTCATTAGGCCGTGAAAGCGAAGTTGACCAGAGATAAGGTCGGAATGCTCTGTGGGTGGGATGGATGTGCGAGTCCTATCAGCAAGTCTATTCTCGTTTTATTACTACGGTTTTCCGATACCATTCCACCTAATGTGTCTCTCAAACGTCTCTTTTCTGACGACGCGATCCCACCATTAAACGACTATTTTGGTCTCCCTCTTCCTTTTACGAGTGAGCCAGTGTCCGTGAATGACGGGCTTGGTCATCCTAATGGACCCACACCCATCAACCGCTACTTTCTCCCCAAACAAACCCGCTTACATGATACACTCAGGCCATGGGTCATTACTGGGACAGTTGAGTGGCGAGTGGCGTCTAGTGTCACGTCCTGAGATCAATTCCTTCCTTCTAATCTAATTTATTACAAGATTCAATTTGAAAACCTTGTTCCCAACTTTCAGGCACCTTCAACTTCCAATTGGAAGATCAGTGGAGACTGTCTAGCCTCAACTCAACCAGAAACCAGTTCATCGCCATCTCCCAACTGTTACAAGCTGAGGAACACAAAATCGAATTTTGGGATAAATCCTCGTGGTTCCACAACGAAGTGAGTCAACACCGTTTCTGCTTAAACGATTGTAGCTTCATAGCGCAGCAGCTCTAGTCTCGATTCCCCGGAAGGCTCATCAGCGCTGTTTAAATATCGTTCTCCTTGACCCTAACTACAGTTATAGCACTCGTAGTTTGAAAAGCCTTAATCAACGTTTCATACTTAAATACACAACCACCGCAAATCAGTGCGATGGCCTAGTGGAAGAGCGGTTCAATCTGATCCAAGGAGAAACTCCGCTTTCTCTTTCCATTTCTAGGATTCTGAGACAGAAGAAGGAAGCCGACAAGTAACCCGTAGTTGGTTTGAGCTGCACAGGATCTGCCTGACATTGACAATTTCCCATCTCCACTCCCATCAGCTCCCACTTTCAACCAACTCCAAAGTCGACAGAATTGACCAATGTAGCTTGTGGTGAGATGGAGTAGAATAAAAACAAAAACTGTTTGTTTCTCCCTAAACCGGTACTCAACTTTCCTCACTGGTGAAAGTCCAGGAGCTAATACAAGTCCGGACTTCCTGCTGTGACTCCAGACATTTTAGAACCAAACTTGTGATACTTCAAAACTAGAGATTTGAGTAATATTTTCCCAGCCAATGTAAATCGGTCCATACCAAACCAAATTGACAACCAAATTCAATATTTCTCTTTGGTGAAAACAAGACGAGAGAAGAGAAGGTCGGAACTGCACGCAGCTTGCACGTGCTCCCGAGTATTCCATTCCTGAAGTCCATCACAAGCAAATTTAATGAACCGCAACAAAGACATATTGAAGAGTGTAAGTGAATAAATTTCCCTGTAGCAGAATATAATTGGAACCACATGAGGCCCATTTGGAGGAATGGATTGAATATTTGGAGCCAATTGAGCCAGCAGTGAGACACAGTAGGGGAATAATTTCCTTTGCTGCCAATAAACATCCTGAGCCCTCTGCCCACCTCTTCACCTCACCTTTCTCTTTCCAGTGGTCGTCCTTTCTATAACAGACACTCAAACCTATGCATGACTCCTGGAACAGAGTTTCCAGAAACCTGTTGAACAATATTAGCATTACTGAACTAACCGTGTTGTAGCCCACTCTCTGATCACCCATTTGGAGTTGCTTGGGAAAGACCCCACGTGGAGCCCAGTCTCATATTCAAGAAGAAACTGTAATTGACAATGGAGACGCGTGTGGCTCATGTTTGGAGGAGTTAGTCTGATTCTCATTCCGCCTCAATCAAAACACGCTTCTTCCAGATTGAGAAGGACTTTGTACTCGAAGAATTGAACAAAAACCCAATTAAAGTGACTCTGTAAGACGATGCTGGAGATGCAGAATTGGAGAGTGGTAGCCGAGTGAGAGCTCCTGTGGTCTCCTCTCCTTTGAAGAGCTTTCAAATAGAGCTGGAAGCACATACTGCCCGTAATTGACAGAATTATACATGCAAGCTCGACCTGCTCACTTGAGCACCTCCACCCACTTGGGCCGAGCACACAAGGGCTGAGTTTCACCCCAAGTGTTCTCTTCTGTCAGAACGTGCTTCCGAAAACTCAGAACTCAGTTTCTTGCTACTACTGGCTACACAGAACTGCCTGTCTTCCGTCAAGCACCTTTCTCCGCAACCCTCGTCTGGCTTTTGGTTTAGAGAGGCAGAGTCCTTGAGCCACTGAGCCCATTATGGAGCTGGACGACGAGTCGTGGGGCTTTCACTCCAACGGGCTGGACAACTGCAGCGTTGACGCGAACATGAGCCATCTCAACCTCTCGAGCTACGTGAACATCACGACCGAATTCCCAATCGAGTACGCCCAACCGCTTTACGGCTACTGCATGCCCGTTTTATTTGTGGTCACCCTCGTCGCCAATACGCTCGTCGTCGTGGTTCTTGCCAAGCGACACATGAGAACCCCCACCAACTGTGTTCTGCTGGCCATGGCCCTGGCCGACATGTTCACCGTCCTCTTCCCAGCCCCTTGGCTCTTCTACATGTACACGTTCGGGAACCACAACAAGCCGTTTTACCCCGTGTCTGCTTGCTACGCCTGGTCCATGATGAACGAAGTGATCCCGAACCTTTTCCACACGGCCTCCATCTGGCTCACGCTCGCTCTGGCCATCCAGCGCTACATCTACGTCTGTCACGCCCCCGTAGCTCGGACCTGGTGCACCATGCCTCGCGTTCTCAAGGGAATCTTCTGGATCTTCGTGGTGGCCAGTCTTCACCAGTCCACACGGTTCGTGGATCGGGTCTACGTGCCCTGCAATGCCATCTGGGAGGGCAAGCACTACTCGGTCTGCAAGCTCGAGTACTCGTACTGGATGGAGCACGTGGTCACGCCTGACGTCTATTTCAACTACTACTACTGGTTCCGGGTCCTTTTTGTGCACACAGTCCCCTGCGTGGCTCTGATCGTCCTGAACGTGCTCCTCTTCATTGCCCTCCGCGAGGCGCAGATCAAGCGGGAGCTCCTGTTCAAGGACAACAAGAAGAGCAACGAGTGCAAGAAGATGCGGGACTCCAACTGCACCACGCTCATGCTCATCGTCGTCGTGAGTGTGTTCCTGATCGTGGAAGTTCCTCTGGCCGTCGTCACGCTGCTCCACATCATCTCGAGCACCGTGTCCGAGTTCCTGGACTACGAATTCGCCAACGTCTTCATCCTCTTCTCCAACTTCATCATAATTCTCACCTACCCCATCAACTTCGCCATCTACTGCGGCATGTCACGTCAGTTCCGAGAAACGTTCAAAGACATGTTCATCCGTGGAAGTGCGGCAGGACGGAGGGACGGCTCGTCCAGATACTCCCTCGTCAATGGACCACGAACTTGTGCCACTAACGAGACTGTCCTCTGATCATTCATCCAAGTTCCGGAGAAAACTCCGGAAATTTCTCCGGGACTTATTTTCAACTCAGAGCAGGAGCAGGGCGCTGAGAGCAGTGGAAGCAGACTGAACAGGCTCCAGCCAAGTTCTAGCTCAGGAGGGGTAGTTGAGGCTATGGAATTCAAAAACATGATCACGACGAACGTGGTCATTGTCGAACATGTGATCAGCACCGTTCACACGACTGAGTCGACGGAAGCCTGAGATTACTCTTCTCGCATTCCTTCCCTGTTCTCCGGAACTAAACTCCCTTGTTGAGATTAAAATGACGGGAATGAATGGTAGACGCATGTCATCCTCTAGCGTGTATTTTAGCTCTGTGCTGCGTTGTTGTGCGGAAGCATGCTTTTGTGGGTAGTGAATCAAAGTGAGTGAGTGGATGAGCGGAGTGGAACCGAGCTTTGTGAGTGATTGAGAGGCGAAATGCAAGGCTTGGGTTCAGAGGAGGAGAAACAATGAGAAATTGATAAGGCTATTCTCGAGAGAGATGGAGAAGACTCCCACTTCCCAATGGCTTATGGCTTTCCAGGAAGATTGCGAAAGTAGAAAAGGTTTGACTGGTTTGGCAGGAGGACCGCGGTTCCTAATGCAAAGAAGTTGAGCGTCGATAATACTGAGCGAGAAAGTGCCACAATGTGTGAGCAGATGATACGCTCCTGCTCCACAGAGACAGAGAATGTCAGACCAAGACTTCTCCACCGCTATATCCAGTCCCAGTCTGTCCTGATAGGTGAGAGTGAATCCTTTTCCCGTTATGTCTACATTTCTGAAACACGAGCATTATCCGTTCTGCCAGCACGGAGCATGCTGAGCATGACTTGGGTCGGCGTCCCTTGTATCTCCTCTGCATGCAGAATGTAATATTTTTATCTCCTGTTTAAAACTGGCCGAGCTGACAGTGAGAGTTTATGTTCCAATAAACCATGTTCTCCCATCTGGCAAAAAGCCTTCAAAAGTGGAAGGTTAAAAGTGTTTTAGGAGGAAAACGGAGTAGAATCCCTATCTTTCCCCTCCACTCTATCCATATCCTTCACAGGTTTCCTCGCTCACTAATTTCTGACCTGCTTCGCGTTGACAGTAATGAGATTGCCAATTAACCCACGAGTAGTGCAAAATCGTGTTCCTCTCCATTATGGAAATCCTTGATAAGTAGCACTTAGCATCCCGCAGTCTCCATTATGCACCGAAACTCAACGCCTACCGGTGTAACAGGTCCGCTGTCAATATTAACTCAGCATTTTCGGGGTCAATTATATGGTGGAGCTTCCTGGCTCTTTGCGAATCTTCCATGCATCCGTAGCTGGCTGAAGGCAGAGCAGAGGCGGATAATGATGCTCATGCGACAGAGAGAATGGAATAATTGTGCCCAGAAGCACACTAAGAGCTTTTCTCGATTCGCCTCCAACTTGTTCGGATATGAGCTCGTTCTGAGTGCACTGATAAAAACGTGGACCTTTTGTGGAAAAGCCCATTACAAATAATTATAAGCGAATTACAAGTGGTGCCACTTAATTTAGAGGTGAAAGAGGTTATAGTGAGGCTGTAAGGAGAATTGGCTCCAAGTTGGATTCATGCTGGATTGGAACGGACCATTCTCTGAACCATTGGACAGGGAGTGAATTAAAGTAATGGGATGCTGAGACGGTTTTGGGTCCGGACTACATTGCGGATTAAGGAGAGAGTGGGAGTCTTAGTCGATTCCGCATTTAGTTACTCAGTCGGAGTACAGGATTTAATTAGAAGAATTTGCATGAAGTGTTGCTAGAGCTAGAAACGACTCTATTCTTTTATCGCCACTTTCTCTCAGCCATGTCCTTTGTGTTCTCTCCTCGTCTGCATGAAAGCCTTGACTTCTGCACGCTTGTACTGTGGAGAATGGGAAGTACAGAGCATTTAGACATTCAAATGCTTAGGAGCCGAGCCAGCGACCGAGCCTTTCTATTGTCCTGACGAGATGCTGAGATTAAAGATATGTGCCCCTCTACTTCTTCTGCACGCGTTCACAATTTAGAGTAAGAAAATTGGTGCTGCTCAAGATTTGAAAGACATGCTTAAATGAAAAATAGCTCCAGTGAAAAACAATGAAGTGCTGTAACTCTCTAAATATTTGTGCCTAATTAATTCTTGTCCGCTCTAGTAAACTCAAATGCTCCTTGTGGGTGCTGATCTGATCAACTGCTTCTCGACGACTAGCGACTAGCCTAGTTCCTCTTGATTAAATAGACGAAGGGTAATTACGTGTTTCCATGGTGAAACCTGTCTTACAACTACTGTAATTGTGCGGGACAAGAAGTAACCCAAGGTGTACGGATCGATATAAAACACGTCTATTTTCAGCCACAACAAGTCAAGGGATTGACGACTCAAACAAGCATGCGAACCACGTTCTGGGTTCTGGTGTCTATTCACGATTCAAGTGTTTTAAATGTACGTTAGGGAAATGCATAGTGTGTTAATGAATATCGTCACATTGTGTACCGCTCTTTTGTTCCAGCTTCTGACTGTATTCAACATGGGACTGGAAGCTGATGGCAACTCAGAATGAATATTCAGACTAAAAATGAGCCCTTAGTCTGAATTTTCATCGTGCTAAACACAGCCGAAGTCCCATCACAGCCAAGATTATAGATTACACTAAGCTTAAGAATAGTAGAACCTACTACGACTCTAGTAAACTACAGAGCTATATTCACTCATTAGATGTAAGTGTAGAAGTATTTCTAGAATGTTGTATTTTGGTAGTCATACGAAACTCAGAAATATGTACAGTAAGCAGCGTATCGTAACTAATAGCGACGCCGTATGTTGCTTATGTAATTATATGTCATGGAAGATGTAATTAAGGAGGAATTAGTGGAAATAATCGGTGAGCAATGTCTAGCTTTACATAATTATACGTTCAAGCTGTAAGGTGTGAAATAAAACAATGATGTGGTGCAAGGAAGAGCTGTGGGAGCAGTTCGTGGGAGGACGACGGTTGAGTTCTGGGTTGCTATTTCCGAGATGTGAATTCCAATTTCACTTTCACTTCCTTCTTGCTCCATGCAGTGCATTCATGCAGGCGTGGTGCGAGTCTGAAAAATGAATGAAGCAGGACAAAAGGAAAGAGGCAGTGATGTGAAGCTCTTAAAGTGCGACTTGACGAACAGCAATCACCTCCCCTCATCTTCCGAAATCGTATTGTATTTATCGAACAAGGACTTTTTTCTGCCTACATTAAAAATTTACAGGAAGACAAACCAACAACATCACAATGGTCTCCAGCGTAAAAGCATTTCTCCATTAAATATTCTACTCAAAATGTAAGACGGGCGCCTGTCAGCTCCCGCTCCCATTCAGGTTACAAGAGGTGGACTGGACATACATCAAGTATGCATATCGTTAGTTGGTGCAACTGACGTCTGCTGTGTTCTCATATGGACTTGAGATGCAAAGGATGGAGACATGGATCTTTCGCCATTCGGGTAAATTCCATTTTCGCCACTGAGGCTTTCGCCATATTGACCGACAAGGGCAAAGGAAGTTTATGGCTTCGAGGCATCGCATTTTTCTGACACTGCTGTAATATCACGCCTTCTTTAGGAGTCATGACCTTACTTTTGCACTGGCGAAAGCAAGATTTAGAAGTCAAGCAAGAAGGATCCTGCTCGTTCTTCGAAGTCATTTGGCTTCTGACATATGACTAAGCATCAGAGGTCTTATTCGGTGCGTCTAGCTGCACAGTGCATCCATTGTCATTGTCACAGGAATAATTTTCATGCGCTCCGATCGTGACTTGCTCTCTATCTTCACTCTCGTGTGCTCACTTCCGCTCATAACTGAATTGTTAGTCAACCAAAACCAGGTACTCCTAGAGAAGGTGCTTTCAAAAGCTGGTGTTAGTGGAAATGGCTGCCAAGCAAAATCATTCAAAACCATCAACCAGCAGCCGCGTCATAAAAATCATTTTTTTCATCCATCTTTGAGGCTCACGCTCACGAAGTAGTAACATAGGTGGAATTTAGAGAACCTACGCAGATGTGAGGCAGGAAGTGGGGAGGTGTGCGAAGATGGATATCGAAAAGGGCGTGATGCAATAATTACATCCAGGTTTCTGCTCCTGTTCGTAGTTTCAGTTTCTGGCATCGACAGGAGAAAGCGACTCCGGCAGGGTTCTATGTCGCAACGGCGAACTCGCGTATTCATCATTGACCTCAAAGCTAGTGCCATGAAAGAACGCGCTGGCACCCGCAAACGTGCGACCGAAATTAGTAATATAAATGCAGTAGTACGTAACTAAAATATTCCAAATATAGAAATATAGGTCAAATCAGTGATATCAAATCCCCATTCAAAAAATTGAATTCCCCTTATATTCTGTCGCTGTTGGTAAATAGAATGCAGTGATATTTACAATTTTTCGAAATCTAAAAGCAACAAAAGACATTTTTTTTAAAATTTCAAGCATGAAAAGTGACTTCCATATCAAAAAAGCCAACCATAAAACCTATTTTCCAAATGACAAATACTTGTTTTGCGCGTTTAGACAGAGACAGAACTTTACCTAATTTAATCCAATTTAACCCAACAGTTTCTGGTGGTTTTGTCTTGGTAGGTATTCTTTACTCTTTGGTCCATTTTGTTTTGGTCTACAGTATTTGACGTACTTCGTGAAAAAAAAGTGTAGGGATTAACACTAAAACAGATACAAATTAGGTATCCAGAAGTACTTTCGACCCGTATGATTTCTTAATAAATTCAGCTTCGATATTTTTCGATAAGCTGTTTTTAATCTATGACTGTATACGTTTATTCGAAAACTTGAATAAATGTTTGCCGTAGTAAAAATCATTTAAACGAACTTGTTTGCAAGAATTTCTTTAAAACTCGACAAATACGAAACATAAAAATCACAATCACGACCTCATCATCCCTTACTGCCTTCAATTAGTGTAGAACACATTCTTTCATATGGTTTTGGTTCCTGAGCGGAATATTTGCAGGAAATGAAGACAGTTTTTATCATTGTCATCATTTTGTGAATGGCCATCCAATTGTAAGCATGTGCAAATATTTCATTTGGATCAATTTAGAAGAGTCCATATTCATGAACAAACGCTTCATAAAGCCTTGACGTCAATATATTATTCACACACAGTGAATAGCTACTGATGTTGGTAGCATCTGCAAAGCACTCCTTTATTCGATAATATTCTGAGATAGGACAGGAAGCCAACATGTTGATAAACATCCTGAGAGTAACACTAAAATCCTAATTCAAGCATTCGTCCTTGAGTGAGGCATAACTTCTCTTTTTGTCGTTAGTGTAGCCAAATATTTAGGCCGACTAAGAACTACGAACCTGCGAACGCTGTTCCATCCCACTTGGCTTCGGATAGTCGAATGGGAGAAAGCAGAAGATAGATGACACTTGGCGGTGAATTGGAGCGAGGAGTGCCGGATCGGGCATACAAGTGAACCTGTCAACTTTCATAGTAACGAATGTAATAAGATTTAGTAGACTTCTAATTGCCACAGGGGATTCCCACGCGTAGGCTGGGAGTGACAAAGTGGTGGTGTTACCAGGAATTATCACACCAATTAAAGTGAGATGAGAATTCGAAACCACTTCGTCGCCCAAGCCAATACGTTTGTAACTGGAGAGTGGAGAGGAAGGAGCAGGAGAGAACGTCTCTTAGTACCACAGCCCTCTAAGCCCACACATCACTCACATCACATAGGGCTCCGACCAAGTGATGCAGTTGAGTTCCCAATTTATCACATCACTGCTTTCTCTAATGAAGGCTTCTTTAACGACTCGGATCCCAGACGAGCAAAACATTGCATATGACAAGTTTTGAGTGACGAAGAACACACTTTGATTGAAGAAGAACTTGTGTAGCTGGACTAAAGTTTGAATTTGTTGACTCAGTTCAGCAAATCAACTCCTCATAAACAAGGCATTGAATTCATAGTTCAAGCCAACTGTCAACTAATTTCCAACTAATGTACTTCATGAAAAGTTATGAATACTTGAAAACGTGTTGTTCATGCACTCTCTTTATGCCATGCCAATTCCCAAGTCAGAGGGAACTATAGCGGCCAATTATTCCTCAGTACGATACGAAGAAATGTGGGCTGCGAGCTGCGAGGCAATTGAGCCTTTCTGAAGTACAAACAACTGGATCGATTCCTGGAAACGGATTGTTCTCGCCTCAATGTTCCGCCAGCCTAATTAAAAATAGTTGTTCCCTATAATGATAATTGACATCCGCGATCCTGCACAAAAATATTTTCCACTCAGGCTCAAATTACACGTGCGGAAAATTAACCTTGAAACCACAGGAAGCAAAGGAATGCATTAGGGATCGAATTGGATTCACTCGTTGAGACAATGTTCTTGCGCGAGTGTGATGTTTGAAGCATTTTTATATCCATAAAACAACTGGTATTTATGTTACTGTATATTATGTAGGACTTAAATTCATATTTCTACAAACTTTGGTCTTAAAGGTGAAGAAGCGGACTGCATACGTGTTCAGGTCTAGTTTCTCGTCGACAAGCATCGTGAATCGTGACCCATCCGCAGAAATTAATTTCATGATTGAATCTTTGAGCACAATGCACCGCATATACTATAGGATGGAGTACTCTATTTTCGTAGGAATTTCAATAAGGAAAGTGGAAACGGACTCCCGCCACGTTTTACGAAGTTGAATCTTGGCGATTTTTACATTTTTGGTATTTCCACGGTCAAAATATACATGACAATGATGACAATTTCCAACGTGCAAAGTAGAGCCAAACTTTATCAAGTAAACGAATTATCAACTGGTGTACGCTGTTGATCCCCATATTAGTATCACAAAAGCATAGATGGGCAAGATCACGGAAAAATCACCTTAAAGATCATTGCGATCTTAAATGAACAAATTAAGCCGATAAAATCACATGATCAAGATCAAAATCTTGATTTTTAACAATTTTATGGCGGAAAGATCATAAATCCAGATCATTGGGCCGCCTAAGATCAAGATTCCTAGATCAATATTAATTATTTATCATTTTTAAGCAGAAAATCGCGATCTAAAGATCAGTGATCTTCAAGATCGAGTGATCTTGCCCATGTATAGGCGAATCACGAATCACTGTGCAATTTGCTTGAAAGCAAGCAGTGCCAAATTAACTGGCTACTTTATCGATTAAAACGGAATGCTTCCACAGTGAAAGGTGAGATGCTTGTTCTGTTGTTTCATTTTGCGTAAGTACAAATAAGAACCCTCAAGTTTTGTAATGATGATGATACTCTTTAGAAAAGTATCCTGGTTCCATGACTCGAGAGCTGGAATTCGGAGTAAGTTACATACTTTTCTCAAACAACTCCACTCACTCTCAAAATCATCACTTAGCCGCACTCCCATCATTGTCTCAGGTTAAAGTTCATTCCGACGTTTTCCTGGATTTTGGGTCTGATGAAACTGGAGAAGGTCGTTAGAGGCAGTTCGTACGTTCCTCTCGGTTACGAAAAAAAGAACTAAGGAATGAAAGAAAACAGAGAGAGAGAGTAAACTCAGGAAGGTTTGATTTGAAAAATGTTTTCACGCTGAAGTTTGTGATTTGGATGAAGACGGGGCTGGGATGATCTTCTTTTGTTTCCTTGGTCTGTTGTGCGGAGAACGTAGCTGGAGTCTGAAGAAGTTGGGGAAAATGAGAAGAGGATCATATCGGATTAAGAGCCACTCACTTCCCAGCTCAGCCTCGGACGGATTCTCATCTTGTGAAAACAATTACTATTCTTTATAAGTTTATAAGCTTATTCCCTCTGCTGAGGAAAGGATCAATTTTAACTCTGTGCACAGCACCAGCAAAACAATGAACCGCATTAAGATTCTCTCTCTTTCCCTGGATACACGCCCATGTCAACCCCCGGCCTTCTATCTCGAACAAAGCCAAGTCCTCTCCACTTCAGAAAGGTCACGAGTCCCATAGTCCCATCTATCAGACCTATCAGCTCTTTAACACCGCTCACCGTCATTCATCACCATCCACTTCTGCTCTCGCGAATTCCTTATGCCACGCTCAATTGACTCGGATCGGTCTGCTGTTTCGCACGAATACCACTGACCTCTAGTCGGTCACTTGGGAAAAAA
>JAQFXZ010000898.1:0-14825 GCA_034694025.1 Ceratophysella scotica | reverse complement strand
GAACCTAACCCATCCGACCATCTTCAATACCTTCACAGAACCGCTTCAGATTTGACCTGTAGACACGAGCTTTTCAATCCGGAACACAAATCTTATCCAATTAAGTTATTGAATTAAACTGAAACGATTTTCCATAAATTGACTTATTGATAGTAATATATTGCTCGAGGTTGTTTGTATACGGGATGTAGATTTTGTGGATAGAAACAAGATATATGATATTAAATTTTTTGCAGGCTAAGTTCCGTAGTATAAAATAGGGTAGTGTCCTATTCTAAAAACTCACTGTTTTCCGAGTCCCATTCCGTTCAAGTTCGTGTCAGTGCCCAATTCTTACTCCATCAACAGGTATAAAATCGAGAACGACACATAAATCATATCCAAACTAACTACGAACAATGAAGTTGGCTTGCTGTATTTTGGTAACCCTGGCTTCTGAAATTCAGGCTTATATATCATTAGTAGGTTTCAATGAGCGAATTATTGAATTTCAAAATTGTGAACTAATAATTTGGTTGGACAATCAAATACAAGTTGAACCATTTATTTTCCCACATATTATCATGAACACTGAAACTTCATCATTCAAACCTAAATATAATCGTAAAACTGGGCGGGTATTAGGCTATTCTGGTCCGGTCTTGAGATTTGCCCAACAATTTTGTGTTCTCGAAGTCATCTTTGTGTATGATCTTTATCGATTGCTCCATAGACGTTTGTTCTTGCCGACCTTCTACAACGCTCATCACAGTTATAACTCTTTTTATATCATTGTCTTAGAGGAAAACCAAACAGATAGAACAGAATTTCTCAAGTTTCTTAGATTCGATTTTCCGAATGAAATCATGATGAAATCTATGGTCTTCTTGTGGACGTATCGTGTTCAAACTAATACCCAATTTTTACAGTTTAAGTGTACAATATACATTAGCGCAACCCCGGAAGATTCAGCGTCAGAGTCGTTAGTAGCTCAAAGAAAGCATATAATATGCGGAAATTCCAGAGAAGAAATGGAGGCTGTCGGTAAAGAAATGCAGAGGTCACTTATTTGGAATGATAAGTGGTACGAGACAGGCGCGTGTCGCCAAGAGGCCACTCAAGAAAGAATTTCAGCAGAAGCCATGCATTTTGTCTTTGTTAAGAAATTAGTCGGGTTGTCCACTACAGGGTCGACTTTCGTTGGATTTATTAAAAACACAGTTCTATCTAACAACTACTCTACACGCGAACCTAACGTTAGGCCATTGGCATTTGCTTTCCCTGTTATGTGTTTGGCTCAGCAACGCCGCAATTCAAAGACGAACTCGCGGCTAAATTCTTTGAATCTGTTGCTATAGGTACGGATTCCTTTAATTTTATTACAAGTTATGTTCCACCGAAAGACTTCTGGAAAGCTGGACTCGTTTTCATACAACCCTTTCAGCCACGCCTGTGGATTGCCCTTGTGACATTCCTTACATCGACGATTTTATTTTTGCGAAACTCAAGCAGGCTTTTTTCCGAAATTCGAATTCCAGTTTTACCAATTCTATTTAATCTGATTGAAATTGGAGCACCTTCGAGTCAGATTGCATCCATAACATCTGGAATGCATGGAAAAGCAATTTTCATCGCCTGGCTAGGAGCCGGACTTGTTTTAACTCATGCGTACAAGGGGGTCGTAATTTCCTTGCTAAGTGCACCCTGGGCACCGATACGACCCAACTACTTAGAAGATTTGGAATATTTTGCATTCTTCTACAGAAGTGAGGCGGGATTTTTTGAAACTCTTCAGTGTCAAAGCGAAAAACAAAAAAATTGCAGTGTAATTCATCTGATGCATAAAAACGGATCAACGAAGACCCATAATGGCGATTGTAAGACACTTTTAGTTTTATCTACATTCTGGAAAAGGGTATTTCAATTCGAGCCATCAGGCCTGAAGTGGTCCTTCCTGTTTCAAAATGAGAACAAGTCCGAAGTATTTTTCAGTTGCGGAGAAGCACAACTTATGGAAAAACTTTCAGCTCCTACAAAATCCGCATTTGTGACGTGGAACACCGAAGCTGATGGATTTACTAGACGAATTCATCAAAAGAATCCTGGGTTAGAGTTCTACAAGGGCAAGGAAGAATTGTTTCCTGAGAATAGACACTGGTGGTATTCTAGCGTTCCAAACTCACTACCAAGGGACCGATTTACTCAATTGGTGTCAAGTGGAATCTACGATATTTTGAAATACTGGCTCACCGAAAGAGAACATTTAAACTCTGCCAAACGTGCGGAGCAGAAAAGCAACCGTCCAATTCCATTGTCAAGAAATTCAAACCTCTTCTTCATATTCTACGTATTATTATTCGGATGCGGCCTGTCTCTAAGCGTATTTGCATTTGAAATACTGTCAGCGATGCTCAAGAAACTTGGAATATCAATTATTTCGAGGTTGGTCGTGAACCAAGTTAATTTATTGTTTAGAATACCAGCTTTCATGAAGAATTTCTGGTTCAAAATATGTACTTTGTCTGTAGCCAAGCTAATAAACAGATTTACGTAGTAAAAAGTAAGTTACAAAAATGTATTTCTAGTTTAGTTTTAAAACTACAGATATTGTATCAACCTATTACCTAACCTATTGTAACAATTTGGTTGACTATTCATTTGCACTGTATATTATTGTCCTGGAAAATCTTTACCATTCATTTTGCGTCACAAATCATTTGTCCAGTTTAGGATTTGGAAACCTGTAATTACGAAATAAAATATTTCAATATTGTACAGCGCGGCATTATAATTCGAAGCAAATATTGAAACTAGAAAAACTTCCAGTTTCAATGTGTCAAATCAAAACTGAATTATAAACATCAACCTTCTGAACTCCGAAGTGTCTCATATGTTAGAAAAAATTACTGAAATTGTAAAATATATTTATCAACCTTCATGTCGTCAATGTCTTAACAAGTATCAACAATTCCATCATTATCCACGTCATCTTGGCCAGGATTGTAGGTCATCATGCAGTTGTCCTGCACAAACAAAGAGACAAACTGTAGTCACTGAAAAAAATACGTAACTTTGATTGACTTTGCTGTTCAAGTTGGTCGGATATCATCAAGCGAATAAAATTTGAGTCATCTGTATATACACTAAAACCTCCAAAATATGTATGCAAATATGCCCTGAAAAACAATGAAATATGCAGTTGAATATGCTCTTATAATATGCTCTTATAACGCAATTATGCCCATATAAACGCAAATATGCGTTAATAAACACAATTGTGCGCAAATAAACGCAATTATATGCTTAAAACGTAAATATGCGTATACAAACGGAAATATGCGTATATAAATGCATTTATGCGCTTACACATACAAATATGCGCATATTAACGCAGTTATGCGCTCATAAACGCAGTTATGTGTCAATAAACACAAATATGCGCTAATAAACGCAAATATGCGCCTATAAAAGCAAATATGCCCTCATAAACAAAATAATATGCAATATGGTACAATATGCAAGGAAAAGAGGTTCAAAATTCGACGCCACACAGCATGCTTTGGATTTCGAATACTCTCAAAAGCTCCGAACACAACCCAACGCAAGTATATGCAACCATTTTTTGTGAAAAAATGAAGACCGTATTTCTATTTCTTATCATTTTTTTGGGCTAAAACATATAATATTCCCAAAAAACTGAATAATATGCTCGGAATATGTATATGTCCCAAAAACGTGAAAATATGCAAAAATATGCAAAAATGTATTTGTTGATTAGTGTATTTGATAACAACTAGCTTTTTAAGTTACGTTTACCGCCTGCTGTAGTTCACAAGGGAAAACAATAATTACCTTTTTACAACTACGTTCTTTGCAATTAAGAGCCTCATTTGGGAAGCCGTCTCGATCCAAATCTGCCCCACACATAATTCCATTTCCAGCTAATCCAGGTTTACACTGAAACATTAGTATTCCCATTCTTTTATAAATTAACAAACAAACAAAAATTCATTAATCAAACGTTACAAGCACTTAAACTCAGTGTACTTCACAAGAAGGCTTCCCATTTGATCCTATCGTCTTGGTGGTGTTAAAATGGCATTCCGTAATTCCAGGCTTTGGTCTGGAATCCTCTATTTCCGTCTAATGCACAATATAGTTTGACAAGGGAAATTTAAAAAAGCAGAGATGTTTGAGTGTCTCACATTCATATCGTCAAAATCATCACAAGTGTCGCCAATCCCGTTCTTATTTTCGTCATCTTGTCCCGGATTGTAAGTCATCACACAATTGTCCTACAAAGAATTTCGAAAATATGAAAATCGAAGTTAATCCAGTTTTTCAGTTGGCGTTTGATTTCAAAGTAGCTCGAGTTATTATTTGATTTTCACATACAAGCTAACAAGTTGCACATACTTCGATATTTCGAAAAATATTTACGTTTATGGTTTATGACAAGTTGACAGTTTTTACATAGAAATCGCAAACTTATTTAACTATTCCACAAATGGGAATCAAATATTTGATCTATTTAACTTCGATTTTACATCTTTCAACAGCAATGAAATCCAAGAAATCGTTCACTTTGCTTTCTAGCATTTAATTTTTGGTATGTCAACCTTTTGACAGGTGCGTGCACTACAATTTATTTGGAAAACCATCACGATCTGAATCAGCGCCGCACAATATCCCATTTCCAGCAAAACCAGGTTTACACTAAAATATTCATTTGAAAAGTCAAGGTTCGTCACTGAATTTCGATTCAAGAAATAAGTCTAATGTTGAAATTAAAAATACAGATAAACACGTTTACCTCACAAGTTTCATTCCCACCAGGCTTCCTCACCATAGTAGCATTCCAATGACAAACCCGTTTAGAAATCTTCTCTGTGTTCGACTAAGCGACAAACATACATAGCACATTTAGAATCACAAAATAGGCATTTTAGTCCACCCAGAGGTGTCATGTTTCATGTTCCATACTGATTTACTTTCATATCGTCAAAGCCGTCACATGTGTCACCAATTCCGTTCTTGTTTTCGTGATCTTGACCCGGGTTGTAGGTCATCAAGCAATTATCCTAAATTAAGTGAATGTGGGAAAATTTTGAAAGCACGATATTGCCGGTTTCTTGGACAACTATGGGAAGCCTGTGAGATTACATGCCTTTTTACAATGTGGCGAACTGCAATTCAGCGCTTCGTTTGGGAAGCCATCTCGATCCGAATCAGCGCCACATAAAATACTGTCTCCAGCAAATCCAGGTTTGCACTGAAAATGCAGTATAAATACATCCGATAACACCGCCGCTATTTGAATACTAACTAACTATATATAATGATGTATGCAGTTGCGATTTTGAGACCATGCACGCGAACACAAATATGATTACGGCTAAATCCTCATGCTAAAAACACCTGACAGGACAAGCCTCATTTCGTTCCTTGCAGAGTGAAGCTTTTGGCTAGTTGCTTTGTGTCTTTCGCAACATTTTTCAACGTGTCTAGACGTTGCTTAATGTGCGCTTTTATGTGACAGGTTTCGCCTAATAAGTTTACGAGAGAGATAATAGCACCGTGTCAAACATATTACACAAACTTCTCACATAAAAGTACTCGTTAAGGAACGTCTAAACACGCCAAGAATGTTGCGAAGTGACGCAAAGGCAACAACTCAAAAAAAGAACACACGGTGAGCTTTACTCTGCAAGGGACGAAATGCGGCTTGTCCTGTTCTCGAATTTTTAGCATGAGGATTTAGCCGCAAGCATGTATTACGCGTGTATGGTCTGAAAATCACAACTACAGCTATACATTTAACCAGGATTCGGAAAAATCATCAGATATTGATTTTTAAAATCATTGTCCAAAGTCTAAATTCGGATTCAAACCTCAAAAACAAAATCAAGTAATTTTTGTCTTCAAAATCATACTGATCATCGAATCAAAATCAACGATATTTTAAATCATGACTTTGAAATCAATCGTAGTTCAAATTTGACAACTTAGCTGAAAATTGTTATTTTACAGTTTAGAGATCAAAATAGATACTTCTAAAAAATCAAAATACATAATCAGGTCATTTATTCTTATTTAAAATCCAAAAATAAAATCCTTAAGTTTACCAAAATCATGTTTTTAAGATCATTGATTTCTAATTGCTTTGCCCAGCCGTGCAACACAAGTGTATACCTCACAAGTAGACTTTCCAGATGAGCCGGTAACCTTAGCGGCGTTCCAGTGACAATTCGGAATTTAGCGAGTTGACCTCATTAGCTCTTCATCATGGGACTAAATAAATATTTTTATATTTTCGGATACCAAAATGGATGCAAGAATCGAATGAGCAATTTATGAAATCCGAATTTATTGCGTTGCACCTTCATAAAATACGATATAATAAAATTTCATCATTTCAACGTAATTTAACCTAAATACCTTATTACAGGTACATTATAGCTATTTTATCATTTCGAAATAAATAAACAAACCTTTTTTCAGTTCGATCCTCTACATGTAAGTACTTCGTTTGGAAAGCCGTCGCGGTCCGAGTCTGCACCACAGTCAATCCCATCTCCAACAAACCGAAATTTACACTGCATGCATGAATGATATGTATTTGAACATTTGTTCTCCATTAAACAATGTATGAGATTTACTGTATATATTTGAACATTGAAATATCTTATATAAAAATATAATATAAGTCAACGTCAAAAATATTTACCCTGCATACAAAATCCTTTGGACAAAAATAGAATCCTAATTTAAAAATCCTAAAAGTCAGATCCTCATCAAAAATCAAACCAGTCTCAAAGGCAAACTGCAGACCAAATTCCAAATGTCAACATCAACGCCAACTTCCTTTTCGGAGCACAGCTTGACATGACCTTTGCTTTGATCTCAACATCCACATAGACCTTGATACAAACTGTACAACACGCACCACATGGGGATATACATAGATATCCTTTATATCCACCTTATATATAAATATATAAGGTTAAATCTCATCCGCCACCTTTTTCGTCCATTAGTGGGTATGTAACTCCCAATACTTGCATGCAGGATTTGAATAAGGCGGGACTCTCGCTTTGCCCGAGATGCAAAAATTAAGCGAAATATTAGTAGTGGACTCACGTCCAAAAATCAGCATGTACTTAACGACTTAAGTATGTTAGAAAATAAGTCGCACTTGTGAGTAACCCGAGTACCTTAGAATATGAATTGCTTAAAACTTTTAAATTGATGAATCTAGGGCAAAGAGATTGCAATTAAATGCTCCAATCAGAACCATCAATACTAATGTTGCATGTTTGGTTAGATACGGAAGATTGTATTCAGAAAATAGGTCCATGATTTATCTAGCTGGAAGTTATTTAAGCGGAGCGGCTTATATCTAAGTAGCATTCTACAAAAGATAGTGGCCATTTGATGGCAATACATGCCAACGACAGAGTAGGTTGGAACAGACGTCAGTATTTGTCCTTCATGACGCGGAAGGCCGCAAGTGTAATTGATTTACTCGTTCAGGCAAAAACCTTCAAACTTTACTTCTCTAAAATTGCATTCAACGAACTACTTCAAAAAATCCTAAAGCAAAATGACATTTATTTTGAATACTTAACTTAAATCTTGGCTTTCGAAAATAGTTGAAACAGTTCGTATCAAAGGAAGTATAAATTGACGATCAAATTGTTGATACGAATACCAGATACCAGTTAATGCTTGTTTGATTCGTGCAGATTGTATGGAATGATAAATGATAAACGTATATGCGGCTGACGTCTTTGGATTGGATGAAACTTTTGAGCATAGATTTAGATTGAATTGGTTTACTTGTTCAGGCATCAGGTAGGTACATAAGACGACTAGCGGTTCACATATACGATAAGATGAGGCCAAGGACAGTGAGCTGGACCAGATGTCAGTATTTCTTTCTTGAAACAGAGGTCAATACTAATACTTATAATAAATCATTTATAAATATTTATTCACCAAATGCATACGAGGGTAGTAAAAAGTATTTCACTTGTTCCGGCATTAGGATATATTGAGCTCTATCAGAGGGATACTTTTAAATACCCTCGAACCTCAGTTGTACCAACCTTGGATCTCCCAAATTTATGTTTGTAACTACCTGAAGTTAGTATATCAAGTAAACATTGATAGGCAAACACACGTATTTGGAAAATACTCTTTTTATTCGTATATTAAATACATGTTTTGATATAAATGTATTTGTATTTTGTATTTTCAGACTAGTAATATCGACAAAATATTGATTTGGTATTTGGAGCATGTATTTTCTAAAAATACGATATATCAACGGTTTAAGGGTCTGGTTACCTTTTGAAATCCATGTTACCCGTGCATAAGAAGTTGGATTGAGGAAATTGACACTTCCTCAGTGAATTCTGATTGTAGAATCTCTGGATTTTTTCTAAGGACTGAGAAAGGACCAATCTACAATCCGTTGGTCCAGTTTTTTTTATTAGTGGTCGCTGGTCAAAGTTAGTAGATTCCAAAGTTTACTGAATCCAAGCAAAACTTTGGGCACCAATAACTTTGGTCAGCGACAACTAATCGAAAATCTGGACCAGCAGATTGTAGATTGTTCCTTTCTCAGTACGTAGCAAGAAACCCCATGACCCTACGCTCAGTATTCACTGAGGAGAGTCAATTTTTTCAATCAGTGATTATTTTATGGTAGTGGGAAGTTTGCCCAATATTTCGCCCGAACAAGTTATGAGTGGGAGAAGAGAGCGAACTCCCCTTGCTAGCTTCACATAGCCAACCCAAATGTCAACCAGACCCCTAATTCGGTCTTAATAGTAGTGGGAAGTCGTAAAAAATGATGGAGTTAATGGTAGTAGCTACCGATACTTAGGCCTAAAAAAAGAAGGTCACTTTGGGTCAAATCATTGGACCTATGCACATATCTTAAAGATGCACAGTCCACAGTGAACAGTGTCATGTTCGCGAACCTCGTACCGCCTGGTTGTTGACTTTAAAACAAATATCCTGTATTTCTTAATTCGGATTAGAGCAACGTGTAAGACAGTCTCTGTGTAGGTTGTTCTAGATAGGACACTTTTAAACTTGTGTTGAGGCTTCCAGCTACTAACCACACCAAAATGGGGAAATACGAAAGCACATTTCCCAAATTCCAGCTATTTTTGAGGTCGCGCTTTTTGGTGTAGCGCGGAATTCGTGTTATAACCATCAAGCTGCATGTATTAGAAGTCTCAATCAGAGTAACCTGCACCAAGCATAACACTATTAGCACTGCTACATAAGCAAACTGTAAATAAACCAGAATACCCAAAAGTGCAAAAATGGTTATTTTGTTAAAAACAAAAAAATTGTCCACAGAGATATAATCATTGGAGGTGATTGAAATTTCAAACGTTGAGCGCATTTTCAATTTTTGCGTAGTGATCCTAGGCCAAAACGTGAAAGGATTGAGTCGCGGATTTACGACTGTTGTTGTGCTCAAAGTTAAGACTTTTTAATTTAATTTGCTCTCCTCATCCTAGATCGCGTAGAGATTTTCCAGAGAATTTACATTGTATTTGTATTTAAAAATACCTACGTATTTTGGTGGCAACCAAATATATTTCAAATACTGTATTTTTGTAGTTTGTATTTTGAAAAGTAAAAGTATTTTGTATATGCTAATGTTTTTAAATTTTCAGAATTTTGCCAAAATATACATTATTTTGAAAATACTTTACCATGCGGTTTTCCCATCTATGCATGTAAACTATTTGGTACGTTTAACGTTTATCTTAAATATGATAAACCGATAGGTTGATGTTGTTTTATCAATAGGGGACACAAATCTTATACAATTATTTTCTTCAAATAAACTGAACCAATTATCTATAAAAATAGGCTTATTGATAGGAATACTGCTCGAGGTTGTTTGTATATGGGATGTAGATTTTGTGGATAAAAACAATGGATATAATATTTTCTTTTTTTGAAGGTTAAGTTTCGTAGTATAAAATAAGGTAGTGTCTTGTTTTAAAAACTCACTGTTTCTCGAATCCCATTCCGTTCAAGTTCATATCAGTCCCGTTTCTTACTCCCATCAACAGGCACAAAATCGAAAACGACACATAACTCATATCAAAACAAAGTACGAACAATGAAGCTGGCTTGCTGCATTTTGGTAACGCTGGCTTTCGAAATTCAGGCTTATGTTTCAATTATAGGGTTTAATGAGCGACTTGCAGAGTTTCAAAATTGTGAAATAATTACTTGGTCTAACAATCGAATAGAAGTTGAACCATTCAGTTTCCCAATTATTCTCGTAAACATGGAAGGTCCATCATTCCCAGCCCCAGCTAAGATACAAAGCTTTTCTGCTCCTTTGGTCTTGAGACCCACTCAACAGTTTTGTGTCCTCGAAATAATTTTGATTTATGATTTAGAACGATTTTACCATAAAGCTTCGTTCTCGCCGACTTTCTACAGTGTTCTTCACAGTTATAACTCAATGTATATTAGTGTCTTGGAGAACAGCCAACCAGATAGCAAATTTTTTTCAATGCTTTTTAATTCTCACTTTGAGAACATCGTGTTTAAATCTATGGTGTTTTTGTGGACGTATATTGTCCCAGGCAACACTCAATGTTTACAGTTTGAACGTACAATTTACATGTGGGCAACCGTGGCATTAAGTCATCATACTCGTCTAATTTACGGAGACTCCAGACAAGAAATGGAGGCTGTCGGCAGAGAAATGCAGGGGTCACTAGTTTGGAATGACAAGGTGCACAACAGAAACGTTTGTCGCCAAGAGGCATCTGTAGAGAGAATTTCGGTTGAAGCTATGAATTTTGTATTTGTCAAGAAATTAGCCAGAAGGTTGTCCAATACTGGATCGACCTTTGTTGGATTTGTGAAAAATACAGTTCTAGATACTAACTTATCTAAAGAAGCTAAACCGAAGATTGGAAAATACATACCAATCTCTCCTGTTATGTGTTTTGGTTCAGCAACGCGGCAATGGAACGACCACCTCACGGCTCACTTTTTTGAATCTGTTGCCGCAGGTTCTGATTCCTTTAATTTTATTACAAGTTATGTTCCACCGAAAGAATTCTGGAAAGCTGGATTCGTTTTCATACAGCCCTTTCAGCCACGCTTGTGGATTGCACTTGTGGCATTCCTTACATCGACGATTTTGTTTTTAAGAAACTCAAACAGACTTGTTTCCGAAATTCAAATTCCAGTTTTACCAATTCTATTTAACCTAATTGAAATTGGAGCATCCCCGAGCCAGATTGCATCCATAACATCTCGAATGCATGCAAAAGCAATTTTCATCGCCTGGCTAGGAGCCGGACTTGTTTTAACTCATGCGTACAAGGGAATTGTAATTTCCTTGCTAAGTGCGCCCTGGGCACCAGTACGACCCAGTTACCTAGAAGATTTACACAATTTCGCATTCTTCGTCAGGACCGAGGCGGGATTTTTCGACATTAGTCTGTGTCACTACCAAGAAAAAATTGATTGCAGTACACTGTTATGGAGACTTGACAGGAACGTTTTGGCTGAAAACTCAAAGGACGAGTGTAAGGCTCGCCTTTTAGTGGCATTATCTATATTCTGGCTAAGGGTAATTCATTTCGGCTTACCAGACCTAAAGTGGTCCGTCTTGGTTCAAAATTTAAATGAGTCCGAAGCATTTCCCAGTTGCAAAGAAGCACAGCTAATGGAACAACTTTCAAGTGTTACAAAATCAGCATTTTTGACATGGAACAGCGAAGCTGATGGATTTACCAAACGAATTCAGGAAAAGAACCCTGGTTTAGAGTTTTACAAGGGCAAGGAAGCATTGTTTTCGGAGTATAGAGACTGGTGGTTTACCAGCGTACCAAATACACAACCAAGGGCTCGATTTGTTCAATTGGTCTCAAGTGGAATCTACGATATTTTGAAATACTGGCTAACCGAAAGAGAACATTTGAACTCTGCCAAACGTGCGGAGCAGAAGAACAACCGTCCCATTCCATTGTCAAGAAATTCAAACCTCTTCTTCATATTTTACGTATTATTATTCGGATGCGGTCTGTCTCTAAGCGTATTTGCATTTGAAATACTGTCAGCGATGTTCAGGAAATTTGAAATGTCAAATGTTTCGAGGTTAGTTTTGAACCAAGTTAATTTATTGTTTAGTATTCTAGCTTTTATGAAGAATTTCTGGTTCAAAAGATGTACTTTGTGACCAAGCTAATAGACAGATTTACGTAGTAAAAAGTAAACTTCAAAAATGTATTTCTAGTTTAGGTTTAAAACTACAGATATTGTATCAACCTATTACCTAACGTCTTACATTTAAACTCACCACAATTAATTGCCTTTATCACCTCCTTTTTTGCTAAAACCCACCTTAACTGGTTTTCACCTCTTTTTTGCTTTTTTGAACCTCCTTTTTATCTACTACTAACCCTCTTTTTTACTAGACGTATTTAGTCGAATTTAAATATTTGTGAATGGCAATACTGAGTGGTCAGACAATGAGTTTTAAAAAGTGTGTAATTTGTACAGAAAAATGCTGTTTATTCCTAAAAATTCACATCATATACATAGCGCGGGTTTAAGTACTATAATAAATAATAGGAGCTTTCTTAGATCGAGCTGGCCTACCAAGTTTACGTTTGGCGCTTAATGGTATGGATTTCGCTTCGCCACTAACTGTGTACATTTTTTCAGTTATCGCGACGTCCAAAACATGTTTAAAAATGTATTGTTTTATAAAAATTGGACAAGAACATGAGGCTAATTGCCAGTCAGCCGGCATAGTCACAATCACCAACCAAAACTTTGTCTGATAGCGTTGAAAAGTAGCGCTAAAAATAGCGCTGAAAATTTGCCAAAGATATCTGCCTTAACAACGACCTTGCCACATCCAGGAAATGGCCCGAAGGAAGTCTGTTGCGGATTGCGGAGCGTGCCTGCTTCTTTAAAACGTTGTTCGTTGATTCCATAATACGTTGTTGGTGAATGGTGCCCCAATTGCCCTTCGTTCAAACCACCCGTCATATTTAGTTAAAATATTCGGTTTCGAATTAAGTATAATAAATCTGCCACTTCCATCGCAGGACGCCACTTATTGAGAAACAGCAGCGAAGCATGCGCGAATTCTGCCTGTGTTTGCGTATGTTGCAAGGTGAGAATATCTCCAATTCAGTACGTCCATTGGAATGCTAACTATACCGCTAATGTCTAATCTTTATGCAAATCCATAGCTTTCTGTGTAGTGCGATACGAGAATTGGATTATTCAAATCACATGTGCAGTAGATGGTACCTTTCTGAGCTTCAGCTTTAGTACAAGCTCTACATAGCTTCAGTTTTAGAACACAAATTCCACGTAGTCAAAAATGAGGGTTAGTTGTAGATAAAAAGGAGGTGCAAAAAAGTAAGAAAAAAGGTGGGTTTTAGCTTTATCAAAAAAAGGTGAGTTTTAGTAAAAAAAAAAAAAAAAGGAGGTGACAAAGGTAGTGGTCACTAAAATATTAAGTCTTACCTAACCTATTGTAACAATTTCGTTGATAATTCATTTGCACTGTATATTGTCCTGGAACATCTTTACCATTCATTTTGCGACACAAATCATTTGTCCAGTTTAGGATTTGGATACCTGTATTACGAAATAAAAATGTTCATTACTGTACAGTGTGGCTTCTTAATTCGAATCAAACATTGAAACTTGAAAAACTTCCAGTTTTAATGTGTCAAATCAAAACTGAACTATGAATATCAAGCTTCTGAACTCCGAAGTGTCTCAAATGTTAGAAAAAATTACTGAAATTGTAAAATATATTAATTAACCTTCATGTCGTCAATGTCTTCACAAGTATCGCCAATTCCATCATTATCCACGTCATCTTGGCCAGGATTGTAGGTCATCATGCAGTTGTCCTGCACAAATAAAGAGACAAACTGTAACCACTAAAAAAAACTATGTAACTTTGATTGACATTGCAGTTGAAGTTGGTCGGATATTATCAAACGACTAAAATTTGAGTCATCTGGGAACACGAATGCATTTAAGGAATATTTCGTTGATTAGTATATACAGGAGACTCGTCTTCGTATAGCATGCGGCCACGTGCACTATAGGCTCAAGCATAGCCGTAACTGTGTTGTTTTTCGCTTCACTTCTCCTAACCCCATAAGCTCAGAACAGCTCAGTCTGCCTCAATCTCTACGTTTCACAAAAATTTCAGTTTATCTCCAAACTGGAACATAATTGTAAAAACCATTAAAGTAAATCCTCTTTGTCCTGCTATCCAAGGTAGAGCTACCATTTTCCAAAATTTTACTCACGGGAGTTAAGCCGAAAAAACCAAAAAACCGGAGCAAAGAGTCTAGAGCATAGAGCTCTGGGTGTGTATTAGCATAAGAGAAAAACCGGACTAGCACACAACTCATTGGTCAACTCAATGGTTTCAGACATATGACTTTGGTCTCTATAGAACCTTTTCTGAAAGCATAGGCTGTAACCCATGTGCGGAGCATAGCAAGAGAAGCTATACCCACAATTTTAGGTAGTACCTTTTTTTGAGCATGGAGATTTCCCATGGAGAAATCTAAGAATTGGTTTTACTATAGTATTTTTAAATATTTTGGAAAACCAAAAACCAGCTCTTCTTCCATATTTTTTGGAAAATTTTATGCACCCTTTCATTTTTTAAAAATTTGATCTGGAAAAAAAATTCTATATAGCAACTGTTTGCTCTGCACTGCGGGTCATGCACAGAGGCAGAAAAGTACTACCAAAAGAGAACGCCATCTCCGATCCTCACAACCAAGCAAGAAACCACCTAT
>JAQFXZ010000897.1:0-14841 GCA_034694025.1 Ceratophysella scotica | reverse complement strand
TTTTCAAAATAAAATAGTTGGAATAAAAAAAGTGAGCATGGCCTAACCTTATAAAGAGAAAAGTCAATAAACCTTGGTATTATCCTTAATTTTGGTTTGCTTCTATGATCTCCATTCTTCATATTAATCTTCATCTATTTCAGAAAATGTAAAGGGAATGACATCAAAAACTCGCCAGGGAGATAAAAAGAATGTTCTACTCTCAGACTCAGTGGATGGGATTGGTCCTCCGAATATACAATCCAGTGTTGGGATGAATTCTCATTCAAAAACTGAATTTTCTAATGGAATAAAGTCACAAGTAAGACAATTGCTAACGTACTAAACTATGAACCAACAACTAACATATTGAAACATCTGCTATTCGAGGAGCTCGAAATCGCACTGCATATTCATTTCCTTCTCACTGATGCGGTTAATTTTCAATTTTTTAGCTTTATCTGAGCACACTCGAATTTAGGCACTATGGGTGCCAGGCAAGAGTTCCTTCTCACAACTCTTTTCTGGGGAAATGCATAAACAAACTAAATTGAAAGCCTGTTTTACTTTAGTGCTCTAAATGCATATGTTCACGTCAGAAAGCGTAAAGTATCTCCTAAACGTAAACGGGTTGTCAACGGCTCAAGTTATCTAATTCACAATTTATTTAGTGTTAATAGGCGTCGATAAGCTACACTGTGCTATCTATAATATTATATTCCTTTGTTAATTCAAATTCTGGAGAAGATATGCGTGCTTATATAATTGTACGTTCTGAGTAAGTAAGTAAAATTATTAATTTCCCTTTCTCTTCTAGAAACAGGAAAGAAAGAGTCAATGTACTAGTCAGCCGGATGTTGAATGTTCAGACCTAAATGCTGACTGCCTCGATTGTAACTTTGATGATGTTAAGAATACTTGTATTTACGGAAAGAACGACACCGTGCAATGTAAAGTGAATGAATCAATAGATTGCAGAGTAAGTCAAACTTCTTTAGTCAGACTCTAAAGAATATGTTTTAATCGGGTGCTTGAATATTTTGAGATATTTCATTATGTTCGTGTTTAGGGCAAACGTGATTTCCACAAAGAAATCATATGTCAGTACTGCTATCAGACTCCTCAATGGCAACAAAGATGTAGCGGAGCGTCGCTCTGCAATTCGGTTGGAGGTCCAAAGTCAAAGCACTATATCCAGTAAGTAGGTTTTACGTAGTCAGATTTCTATTGTTGTTCATCGTGACAATCAAAAATATTTGCTAATAATCTTCTATTCGTACAGAGCCATTTGCACTGTGGCTCCAGAGGTACTTTGCTTAGGCAATCGACAATTCAACAGAACGATGCCGTGTAATTGGAAGAACGGATACCGCTGGTCCACAACTTTCTTCTTGAGCGTGACCTTGGGAGGTTTCGGTGCCGACAGGTACAGAAGACTTTTAACAAATTCTTAAATTACAATTTGTATTGTGAGATGCTTTTCTGATGGGAGGCAACCCGTCAGATGTTTAGTTAGATTAGGTTCCGCAAAAAACGTTTGATATAATGTGAGAAATGGTCTGGCATAAGAAAGCTATTTAAATTCCCATGGGACAATGTCGAATTCTGGGCTGGGCAAATTCATTTGATTTTGAAAATCAACAGTATAAAGTCATGATTTTGATAGTCCTATCCTAAGGACTTTGATTTTGAAGAAATGACTTGATTTGTATTTTGGATTTTGTCGAAGTATTAATTTTGATCTGGAAAATCACTGTTTTCAGCAAATTGACGATTTCTAATCACGATTTGATTTCAAAATCAAGATTTAAATAAATTTTTTTGATTTGATGATGTGAATTTGACGGCGAAAAGTGATTGATCTTGATTTTGGGATTTTAAAGGCGAATTTTCGGTGATTTTGAAAATTTATTTCTGTTGGTTTTGCCCAGTCCTGATCGAAATACGCAACCAAAAATAAGCTAAGATAGGTCCAGGTCCGTCCAGTACATAACAAATGGAATCTAACAGTTAATTGTTTCAAATCTTGATAAATGTCTTTGTATACGACAGGTTCTACTTAGGACGTTGGCAGGAAGGAATTGGAAAGCTATTCAGCTTCGGAGGACTGGGACTGTGGACATTCGTGGATATAATTTTGATCGGAGTTCGGTATTTGGGCCCTGCGGACGGATCCCTTTATGTTGACTAATGTGTAGTTTGTGTTAGTAGTTTCCTAAAAGAGTTTATAAGGAAGTTTAAGTCTAAGAAGGTCAAGTAGCTATGTTGTGTTGTAATAGGCCACGAACTGCTTATCTTCCACATTATTCCTATTTCGCAGGAGGTGCAATTATGTTGCTATTATGTGTTTGATTCTCGTTATTCTAAAAGTGTCTTAGGACCTACGATGGCATGAGTGATATCTTCTGCATGATTAAAATTACAAACCTTTAATTATGATTTCCAGAAAATGAATATTACTGAATCCACGCATACCAAAGTTTCAAATAAGACTGATTGTTACAAATTGAAGTAACCGGAAACGGGATTGTGTTAATAAGTTATGGTTCTTAGAACCAATCAGATTAGGTAGTAAAATATTTCATCGCGATAGTTTAGTTTGTCATTGTGTTATCTTATCACTTCTGACAGTTCGACTGCAGAAATAAAACCGACGTTTTCCGGTCACTAATTCAGATTCCTGGTTGTTTTCCAATTTAAATTCGTTTCATCTTGATTCCAATTGCAATCGACGTGTTCTATTGTCATTCAAAATATCCGATCTGCAATTCACAACTCACGCTACGTCCTTTCACGCTTCCCTTTCTAACTCTTACCCGTCCCGTCTCTTTGACCATCTCTTTGAAGCTCAAGAAATAGATCCACTCCATGCCATTTTCTACTTTTATGCCAAAATCCATCCGTTAAATGGCATATAAATTCCTGTTTCATGGCATTTTCTCGTTTCCTGGTTTCACACTATTTTCTTTTTTCTAATACCAAACCAGCCCGTGCCATTCACTCCTCTCTTTCTTGATTCTAATTTCAACCTATGGCATTCCCCTTCACTGTTCTCTATTCAGACCCATGAACTTTCTCATTTCCTGCTTCTCAGCCGGTGACAATTTGCCATTTCTTGTATCCAATTCCAACCCGTGACATTTTTTGTTTTCTCATTTTCAACTCAAAACCAATTCACACCCTATTCTATTGTCCTGCTTCTCACCCTCAACTCGCCTTTTCTATTCCCATGTTCAGCTAAAACCCGTTTCATAAGCTTTTCGAATGTCCTGCTTCTCATCTCAATCAACTCACCTCGTCCTCGTAACATTTTTTCTTTTCCGATTTTCAATTCAAAGCCGTTTCATGACCTTTTCTTCTTCTTTTTTGTCTTTCAATCCGTTCCATGTAATTTTCTCAAGTTTCGTTTCAAATAACAATCGGCGACACGAAGTTTCGCGTTTTTCCATTTCATGACGACGATGTCTATGTCTTTGCTTTTCACTCTCAAACAAGTCCCAGGGCTCATGACCTTTACCCGTTTCAAATGGTCTCTTTTCTAAGTTTGGGTATAGTAATAAGTCTGAGTACTAGTAGTAGTTTTCGACTTCAAATTCGTCCAAAAATCACATGTTTGTCCCTTTTTGGGTTTATGGGTATATTATGATGGGTATATATGAGATGGGTGTATTGGGGATTAAGTCGTCCATCAAACTCCATAATCGACTTTTGAATTAGATTTAAGTTTTCATAATACAATTTTTAATGCGGAAGGGAAGCCACATTTTGATCCATTTTCAAGTTTTCGAGTCACTTTAAATGTCGCAAAGTCATCCAATCAGGATCAATTATGCTTCGACATTTTCTGAATGAAGCAGGAAGCACGGATATATTTCTGATTCCTGATCCTGATATCCTGCTGTCTCCTGAGCTGGCCATGAAGCGGAAAGATGGAATCTGAAAAATATATAAGAGAGCTAAGTTGTACTGTACAGCATGTGTGAAACGATTTTCTGAATAATAAAATTCCGGGTTAGTCACATTTCACATCAATAATCTACAATAATTAGTAAATCTCAGCATCTATTTCTGCTTAGCAGGCAACAACGCATGCATTAAGTAATAATTTGCGAATATTTTATGCGTCATTGATTGGTTGGCATGATAATGAGAGGAGGAAACTGCGGTTGATTCAAACATTCTTTTCTACCACGTCATTTTTGGAGCGGAGCTCCTTCCCCTCTATCCTTTCACTTTTGACTTTCCACATCATTTAATTTAGTTTGTTGTCTAGGTTAGTTTCAAATTCTAGATAGGGCTTGAACATTTTAGTGACCTCGTTCAAAATTCGTAGTTCTTGCCCCGGAGAAATCAGGGACACGTTACTTGTACACAGAATTCTGATTGTTGACCTGACGGTTAACGGTTAAGGCTTACGGACAATTTACGGTAAGTTTTATATTTGTAAGTCTCATCGCTACACGTGCAATTTCTATTAAGGATGTAGATTGAATTTAATTTACCTTATCGTAAACTTTCATTTCATAATGTGTCATGTGGATGTGGGAGAGATTGGGTGCGGTTTGGCGTCATGTCACAGGTCACACGCGACGTGTCACTTCGAGGCTACATACCATAGATGGGCAAAAGGTCCTCCGGCCCGCCGGCGCTACAGAGGGCCGAAGGGCCTAAGTTGGCCTGGAGGGCCAGAGCCGGAGGGCCTAAGCTGGCTCGGAGGGCCGGAGGGCCTTAGTTGGCTAAGAAGGCCGCAGGCGCGGAGGGCCAAAATAGGCCGGAGGGTCTACTTTGTGTTTGTCTAATGTTAACATATGGGGAAAGGCCCTCCGGCCCTCCAGAGGGCCGTTTTTGGTCGGAGGGCCGGAGGCCTGGAGGCCCGGAGGGCCTGACTTAAGTCGGAGGGCGGGAGGGCCTAACATGTGCCCATCTATGCTATTACTACCTTATGGTTCCACGACTTCCCAATGTATTCCCTTTCAAAGGGGGTTGGAGTGATCGACAGTGGCCCGATATAACAGTTGACCTGGTCGGCGTGGACGAGACCCTATTACCCTATGGGTATCTGCCCCTCCTCAAGAACATACAGTGGTGACTCTGTCTGTATACTTGCGACTTGTGACTGTGACTTGCATTGAATTTTAGACTTTGATATATTTGATAAAGTACAAAGACCTCATCATATGTCAAATTCGAGATCCGTGTGACTGAACTTCTTTCATATAACTATCATCCTGCGTCCAACTGCAAAATATTCCTGCTACCAAAAAGGGCTGCGCTCAAATGACGGCACACAGAGCAACGCCAGTGGCGAACTACATTTAAGTTTTAAATGACGGCATACAGTACAGTATATGAATGTCGGACTCCGAATACTGTATATTTGGATGATGACCAGTTGTTTTTTGTTCTGAAAACTGGTATCCGGTCCGGAGAATTAAAGCGAAGTCACAGTTTCCGAGTTTGCCGTCACCGGTTGAAGTGAATGTCAAATGTGAGAAACGGAAGCATGTCGCTATATACTGTATAATAATCTTGGCTTGTATAAATATTCTTCCTTAGTGACTTCGGAGATTCCGAGAAGAGACAACACAAATATGTCTCGTGTAGCAGCTCGGCTCTCGCAAGAATCGTTCCACCACAACGACGAAATTCTTGGTAAAAGCATACTTGCTCAGAGCGAAGTGAGTTTCGAAAGTGAGAAGGGAAAACCAGAAAACCTGATCACAGTGGATGGCGGAGGATCAAAATCGAAAAACATGGTTGAAACTTCAGAACCGCACGAAGCTGTTCAGGAGCGACGCGAAGACGACACCGAAGAAGAAGTCCTCTCTGGTAATCAGATCGAGGGGGCGGACGACCAGGTTCAGAATCGTGATCCGACCAAAGAAGTTGAACGCCGGACTAGAGATTCAATTGAGAAGGTCGAAGTCCTGACTCCTGTGGATGATGTTGGGTCAACGTTTGAAGAGCAACAAGGAACCTCTGCCAAGGTTGAACCTGTCGTCCGTGAAAGCCAAGTTCGCATTGACAATGGTTCCAAGAAGCGAGGAATCCTAAAACACGTGAACGTCAATGCTCTACCTACGGGTGGAGAAACTCCACCTGGAAGCCCAGCTGATCTCGGTGCTATTACCGTTCCTGCAGCTGACCCATCTCAGCACTCAATCATTATTGTTGTGGGTATTTTCATCTTCTCCTTGCTGGGACTGTTTTTCGTGTACTCTACGTTCCCAGAACTTGAAGCGTGAGTCTGTTACAGTGCTACCCTAATTTTGAATTGAACTCTGCTATAAGACATAATGTAAATATTGATTTCATGTGAATTGCAGTTCTGAGAAGCAGCATATCAAACTTCCTCGGAATATAGAAGACGCCAAGGTGTTGGGTGATATTTTGTCACGCTACAAAGACAAGTATTACTACTCAGTGCTCAGTGGGATTTTCTTCATTTACATTTTGTAAGTCCCTCGACAGAAGGAACAAATGATGATTCTAAATAATAATTTGACTGATGTTTTTTATTTTATGTTACAGCCTCCAGACTTTCGCAATCCCTGGATCCATCTTTCTATCAATTCTGTCGGGTTTTCTTTTCTCATTTCCCGTCGCTCTTCTTTTGATTTGCTTCTGTTCTGCTACGGGAGCTTCATTTTGTTACCTCCTGTCCTTCTACTTGGGCAGACAATTGGTTTACAAATATATTCCGGACAAGGCTCGAGAATGGTCTGCAACTGTAAGTTACAACTAACAAGGAGTTATATTTTGCGAGGAATTTTTTTTAAAAGATTACAGTTGTGATTTTGACTCCATGTACGCGTAACACAAATAATGATTGCGGCTAAATCCTCATACTAAAAACTTGAAAACAGGACAAGCCGCATTTCGTTCTTTTGCAGAGCGAAGCTCACCGTGGGTTTATTTTTGACTAGTTGCCTTCTCTTCACTTTGCAACATTTTTCAACGTGTTTGGACGTTGCTTTACGTGCTCTTTTATGTGACAGGTCGTGCGTAATGTATTTGGCGCAGAGCACAGAGCTACTCTGTCTAGGTTTTTCGAGTAGCCCAACACATTATGCTCGACATGTCACATGTCACATAAAAGTGCACGTAAAGCAACGTCTAAACACGTTGAAAAATGTTGCAAGAAGGCAACCAGCCAAATGTAGGCACACGGTGACGGTGAGCTTCACTCTGCAAGGAACGAAATGCGGCTTGTCCTGTTTTCGATTTTTAGCACGAGGATTTAGCAGTAATCATTTTGTGTTACGCTTACATGTAGTGTCGAGTCAAAATCACAACTGTATGTTAATCTGGTTCATGTTTCGTCTATGTAGGTCACTCGACACAAGGACAATCTCATCAACTATATCATTTTCCTTCGTGTGACTCCGTTTCTACCAAACTGGTTCATCAATATTGCTGCTCCAGTTATTGACGTACCATTGCTCCCTTTCTTTCTTGGAACATTCCTTGGTACGCGCTTCATCCTCAAATTGCTAGTTGAATGAGTTACTAGTCGCAAAACAAATTTTGATTTGATATCCATGTAAAACTTGGATTTAATTGTGTTTGCAGGTGTCGCTCCACCATCATTCGTTGCTATTCAGGGTGGTACAACTCTACACCAACTGGCATCTTCTAGCGACGCTGTTTCCTGGACTTCTTTGATCGTTCTACTCGTGCTTGGCGTCGCCTCCCTTGTGCCCGTCATCTTCAAAGACTTTTTCAAATCCAAATTCGATTGACGTAGTCACTGTCTAGTACTCAATACGCGTGTAATGATGCGCCAAATTCTTCATTCTACTAGTCCGTTGGTCCCTTCATACTTAACGAACGTAGGACCAGTTTACCTTTTTCTACACAAAATTACCAAGCGCAGTGTTTTCGCACGGATATACTTAAAGTTATAAAGACGTCAAAATTATGCTCCACTTTCGATACTTGAGTTGGCAGCAATTACTTCGTGCATTTATTTCGTATTTATAATTCTGCACGGAAATCAACTTGGCCCAAAATACTTAGTCTCATAATATAAACAAAAATAACTCCGGCATACATAAATACAAATATATTGTACAAAATGGTCCAATTCTTCTGAAAGGAATGCAAATTAGGTAAAAGTCCAAAGACGGATTGTGCATAAACTAGTCAACCATCTAAACGGTCAGATCCATACAAAGCAGACCCTGCGCCCTACGTAGTCAGTCTTGGGTTGCTATAGAAAGAAGTCTGCATGCACTGATTGCCACTTCTCAGCTAACTATGAACTAGGATTCTTGGCAAAGTCTGTTCGGTATAATAGAATGTTTAGAGGAAGTTTTGGAGTCAGACTTATGCTCACGGGTAAAACGGAAGAATAATTAGTTCTTATCACACTCTCCTGATTGACTACTTCTGATTGCTTCCACAGAGCACAAACTACATTCGTAGCATTATTTCATAGCAGAATTTCATACACTTAAAATTACTTTTTCACTGATTCTAAAAATCCTACGTAAGTACTAAGAAGGTTATTGTCAACTTTTCACTGGAAGACGAGAATTATTGCTTTCGTGAGTAGTTGTGAAAGATTGCCCTTTAGTTTTAGTAGAAACTGCCTATGTAGGTAATACTGATGTTGGGATTGAAGTTGGAAGACCCAGGATCAACAGGTACCGATCTGGGACGCCAGAACAACCAGTTGTAGAACACTGTCAAAAAGATCAAATACCCACATAAAAATCAAATCTCATCTCGGGATTGTCCAAATTCAATAGTCGTGTGTCGTAAGTGACTTCCACAAATAAGCAGTATAACTTACAGACGTCATTAGGTTCAAGTAGCGTTGACACCACTCTACACTCCCGGTGACAATTCTCTCGTGGGATGAGAGCAATGTAACGGCTTCCGCTCACTTGGGTGACGAACACATTTGCAAACTCAGTCAGAGGCTAAAGTTTAGTAATTTCAATATTTTTAAATGTGTTCAGATGCATAATTTCCTCAATAGAAAGCTTCAATAGAATCCAAACTCACCAACGAATAGCTCCGAGACTTATATCCATCCAAATACAAAAAATGCTGAATCGATACTTCAGTTGCTTCGGGAATAAAGTATGGTTTGGGAAAGTATTTTCGCAATAACCTGGTTAACACGACCCGGTTAATTTTCCTACAGAAATATAGGATATAGTTTAGTTTCCTATCCCAGTAACAACTAAACAGAAAAACGTGGAACATGACCTATTCGTTCGTACCATGAGATGTGGATCTCGTCTGTACTCACGGATGGATTCTCGGAGTCATCGTTACTGAACAAACCCTGAAAACTCGTTAAACCTTGAACATTCGATTCAAAACATGCTTGCGACATCACTTCAGGATTTTGGAAGTACACAGCTCGAATGTAGTTTATGTCCACTTCAGTCTTGTATGCATCCTGTAAAATTAGGCATAACTTCTAAGATTGCACGCGAAGTATTGTGGTACGGATCACGGCACAGGATTTTGCATTTGTATTTACAATTAAATGAATACCTTTACAACGAACGGAATTCCACTATCGTGGTACGCCGATGAGAAGTTGGAGAATCCCGTCAAGTCAATGACATGCCGAACAGTTTCACATGGCCAGCAGTCCATACTGTTCATTTGGAAGTAGTACGGATTCGAAATGAGACAGGATTCTTCGTAGAAATCTAGCATCAAAAATCAAAACCCCATGTAAGATAAGTATTTCTAAAATCTCAAATAAATAGTACTCAATGAATGTCAAATGTCAATAATATCCAACCTGTTAAAATTGGAAATTGACGAACAAATGGAAGGGCAGTAAGTCTTATTCGCCTCATAATAGGATAAATTAAGTCCTGAGTGTTTCTTGAGATGAAAGTTTGTGTAGGTTTGTGAAATAGTATTATTCCATAGAGTAGTACCATGAGGGTCAAGATTATCAATGCAAATTCAACAAGTTTAAGGAGGGTGCTAAGGAATCCATAGAACTTTAAGTGAAACAGAACGTCCGGTTTAACTTTCGCGTGACACATTTCATGACGATAGACACATGCCTCTTGTGGCAACGCTCGAGATTCCGTGAATCCGTTTCGTCGGTGGCGTGCACAGCTTTGTACATTGTTATTTACGTGAGATGGGGATTTTTGATGTTGGGCAGCAAATTTTATCCATACATTCTGAAAGGCCGTGGGAACCAAGTTCTTGTTGGAATGTCTAAATGACCTTGTTTTTGAAAGTATTGCTGAACAGTCTTGACTGAGGATTTCAAGGGCTGATGCTGGTTCCTTGACATTGCTGAGAGATGTTCCAGTCATTTTATCTCATGTTTTCAATAATGCCGAGCAGCATATGACCGCCAATTGCGAACTAAACTGAAAGTATACATAAAAAAACATGGAAATTAAATTCAAGACAAGGCTTGCTTAAATCTTACACAAACTATCAACTTACCCTCCTGAATGGTAGTAGAGTAAGTCACCACTCACCACACCAACCGCTCAGATCGGTAGAAAAAGACCCGAATAGAATTTTAAATATTAGTTGACATTTTGCAGCATAGCATGAAGCAGCAGACTCTGGTTTAACGTAGGTATTCAGATTCAAATAAGGTGTTGGGTGTTGCTACAGAACTTAATACATGCATGCACTTGGATCTTGGATGTAATATCTTTGATCGAATAGCTGGTAAGGTCAGGTCAAGGTAAGTGTAATATACTTTAAGTAAACAATTAGTCAACAAAACAACAAAACAAACACGCACCACACACACCCACCCTACAAAACAGTGTTCCTCTGCTCCACGAACCGGCAGGAACAAAATCCCTGATCGACGAACTTTGAAATCTCAGACTTGCCTATGTGGTAGCGGAGAAATGCGATGCGATTGCACTGGAATGATATTCCCGTGTTCAAGTTCAACCTAAGTTCAACATTGAGCATAAAAATTCAAAATCATTATTCATTGCTCTGTAAATTATTAATGTGCAATTATGACACGGAAATGGAAGTTCAATGTCCGATTCAGTCAATTCGCTAGCTGAAAATCAATTCAAGCTTCCAACAGCATGAGTTCGACTGAAATTGAGGGAGGCTGGTGACGTTATATTTTTGTGCATGTTTCCTAAATCTTAAATCTAAAATGTTGAACTTTACAAAAATTATAGATGAACATTGTAAACCTGATAATCATACACTTATGCTGCGAGTTGCAATTTCAATGTACAAATTAAGTAGTGCCACATTTTATAGCCGCAAATATATACACATCCGTGCTATAACATAGAATGTGGCAAATGGGACAAAAATTCAAATTGACACATTTACCGTAAATATATACACATCCATACTATGCTATAGACTTTCGGCAAGGGGAAATCAAATTCGAATTACCACATTTTACAAGCCGCAAATATATACATATCCATGCTATAGAATGCGACAAGTGGAAATCCAATTCGGCTTGCCACATTTGACAAGTCGCAAATATATACACCTCTATGCTATAGAATGTGGCAAGTGGAAATCAAAGTCGACTTGCCACATTTTAAAAGTCACAAATACATACACATCCATGCTATAGAATGTGGCAAGTGGAAATCGAATTCAACTTGCCACATTTTACAAGCCGCAAATCCATATACATCCATGCTATAAAATGTATCAAGTGGAAATCAAATTCTGCTTGCCATTTTACGACTCATAAGCACATTATTGCTGTTCTATATAAGGACGTGCTTCACCTAATTCACTTTCAGTATAGATTCAGACTTGGAAGGCAGAGGACGTATGTTTGGTAGCTCCGACCAGTTTGCAATCACAATATGCTACTCTATATAAGGACAAATTCAAACAGGTACCCATTCAGAAATCGAAGGAGAAGGACGCTTGTTGAGACATTTCCCCCCACTAAAATAGAAGATCGCAAAGTGAATCTGTAACACGAAACTATTGGAAACTACTGTGTACTAACTACTGACGTAGGAGAGCGTCATCCTGTAGTATTGGCAAGTTATTTCCAATTAGTTAATTTGATATTATATTAAGTGGGGTGGTAGATGGAAGCCCTCCATGTTGGGTCACCCTGGACAACGGGTCAAACGAATGTGACATTACGTTTACGTAGATGACTACGATGTTGACGCGGCTAAGGTTCCATCATCTTGACGACCACACACGCACTTTGCTACAAGTAGCAATGGGTAACCCGTGTCCATGGCGTCAAACCTTTTTTTTTGGTTCTGTTTGTGTTGTGGCTCCAATTTGCGCAAGCCCGTCGTCATCATGTCCGTATGATGTCTGTTATCCGGGGACTGCCAAGTCCGGGTCAATATGGTCGTATTATGTATAACGTCTAACGTTTGATTGTATTTGATAGAGTATTGAGGAGTAGGCCCGAACCTGAGCACGCCCCATGCAATGAAGGCGGGTTGTTTTAGGTCCCATTCTTCGCAATGGGGTCGAACCGGAACTAACTTCCGCCGGGGTCATTGGCCGAGGGGTCTTTGACTAAAAAAGGAGCAGGGGCATGGCCTAATTGCCTTGGGTTTTATATGGAGATATTACCTGAGGACGCCCACTTCCGGGCTTCCTGGAGGTGGGCAAGGCGCTCAACCCTGGTGTCGTGGTCAGAACAGAATGGAAATGAGAATGAGACCCGAAGGCACATCTCCGATTTACTATTTAGAATTTAGTAAGTTTTGAGACTTTCTTTAATCATATTCCTGAATAAAATTAATATCGGCTACTTATACATATGAATATTTCCACAGTAGCTTTAAAAATAAATTTTCGAGTCGAGTCCACGTCGAGCCTGTCTGGGGCTAATCTGAAGCTAAATACAACTTTTTAAGCAAGAACAAAAACCCGATATAAAGGTAAAAAGCAAAGCAACTAAAATTGTATCACATTAAGTCAATTAGTACAATACATATACAAATCATAATTTTTATGTATTCTTTTCGTCTTATTGCAAGACTATGATTTGTTTGCATTGCACCCTACCACGCTCCAAATAATTTCCAAAAGATAGTATTCTTGCGCTTTTAGCTCAAAAACGTTTCCCCTGCAGTTCCTTTCCCATCCTTCGCAATGGCCAAAATGAGAGCACGAACAAAAGCGAAACGAATTATTCTCAATTATTGGCGTTGTGATTTGTGATTGTGAATTGTGAGAAGGTGTGGAATTTCAGCAGACGGCAAACACTTAATTATGATAATATTTTTCTGGATACCAGCTTTTACATGGATGACTTAGTCCTTGAACAACGTCAATTGCATTTAATAAGTAGTGAGTAGTGCTTGTGCTTGTGCGTGCCTAATCCAAAATCGCAATAGAAGTAGCTACATAGATTGTGTATCCGAACTGAATTAGGTAATTATTGGTAATACTAAGAGAACAGCTTATGATTTGCTTTTCCTGAACTTACTTTTTCTCACGTTGCTACCACATACATGTACAACCTTTAGCCCCTTCTTTTCAGTACCTATAAGTCAATAACAAGTATAAGCCACAAAAACACCCCGTTTTCCAAAAGCTCGAAAACTCCTCGGAAGAAAAGAAGGAATATGGGAACAAACAGGCGTTTTAGGTGAACAAATAAATAATTATTGAAATGCACAGAGATTTTCAGTAGTTTAGGAAACGGTTTGCATATTGGAGTTCCAAATGCAGATGAGATTTACTCACAAATTATTAAATATGACAATGTTAATTTGACTCCGCAATAATTCCTGTTCAAAGAATATTTCGGATTCTCATTTACATTATTGTTTTTAAAACTTTACCGTTGCCTTGTGAAAGATTTTGTAGATTTCTAACTTGATTATCTTTATTAAATTAAATTCTGCTTTCCCAATCCCAACCCTCTCAACCTTAAAGCTGCTATTTAATTTCACTTCCAATTTGAGGCCAAAATTGGCTGCTTCTTCCGTCTTACACTCGCGCCGTTATTGTACATCTAATTTACAAGTAACACTGTACTAAGTTCTTTCCATTCCCAATTGTATTCAATATTACTAAATGCTATGTATTAGATTAGAAATACTCATCATTAATTAACAATAAGATTTTTGATAAATGCCGGCATCGTCAATCGTCTCGTCAATCGTCATCCGTCGCCTATATAAAATCTCAATTACTCTGGAACCAACCAACTCCTCAGAGACCAACTCTGATGTGCGGCATGCGGGTATTTCAAATCACAAGATACTTTAGTTCAGTTTTACATGTGGATTCTGCATGATATGCTTACAAGTTACGAAATCTCTCGTCACACACCCACACCATCACATGGAGCAGAGAGACGAGCCCTCAGCTGAGCAGGATAGGAGGGCTACGTCTCTACGTGGAACGTGTAATTTGTAATTACTCAAATTAGTTCATTTGTAATTAGTCTAGTCAATTTTATTGTTTGATTCTATTTACATTCTGTCAAGCTTCGAAGCAGAATGGAGCTCCAGCGAAGATCCGGACGTATCCTTACATCACTCGTAAGTAATAAGCTGTAGGTTGTAGGTTGTAGGAGACTGAATAACGAATTTTACGGTAATAAGTATTATTATAAGATTTATGCATTTCGAGCACGATGCGCTGTTATGTATTATTGAAAGTACGTTTTGATTTACTTACAATGTGTACAATGTATTGCAATATTTTATACGAGCGAATACTCCGATCTACGACTCGGTATCAGTTTGACCTAATGATACCTTGCTATGACCTGTTGGCAATTTGAACCATAGTGGTCAAACGTCAAACTTAAGTACAATTCCCGAAGGTTACTTTAGGATACAAATTTTTGGGTTAACTGAACTTGTTTATTTATAGCAACATGTATTTAAAGTCAAATAGTGCAACATAAGTTCAACATGTATG
>JAQFXZ010000896.1:0-14843 GCA_034694025.1 Ceratophysella scotica | reverse complement strand
CGGTATACATGTTGATAAAGTTTTCTCTATTGGCCGAACTGATCTCATCCTTTCCAAAGTAGAACTGGCGTATTTTCTGGACCACTTCGTTGCTTCGTTTCGCTAATTCGGGTTCGTAATCAAACCAGAGTGTTATTGGTGCAACACGTTCCCAATCATTGTTAAGTTGTTCCAGGAATGGTGGAGTCCTCAGTAATACTGCAGAACGCAATACAGAAAATTGATTGGACCCGAGCTTCTGGGTTTTTTTTCTTCTAATTTTTTGAGAACGGTTTTACCATCAGCATGAAAAAGACTTCCCTCTTCCCTGTTCAAAGTCATTATGACAGGCACGGGATGAAATTTCCCAGATTTGAGAATATCCCGCGGGGCTTGTTCTATAAACGGTTCCGGATTACGGTCGCTCTTGATTTCCAATGATGGTGGCCACACAACGACGGGATCCATGTAGAATCTCTGAAAAATTTACAATATATAACATTTGATCGAATTTGACGCCATTTCTTTACCATACACGGGTTTGTGCTCGGTCGTAAAACATTAAAAACTCCCTACCGCAAATATTCCTGATGCTTCGGTAATTTCTTCTATTGATTTTGTTTTGAGACAATCAACGAGCTCGGTAGTAGTCTCGGTTTTACATTTCAAGTGCTTCCCAGCAAGAATGGAAGTGCGCAAGGTGGTTTCTGTGTATGCCCACGGATTTATTGGACTTCCGCTTTGGGCTATTGCACCATGAAAGAGTCCTGAAATCAGTATAAATAATGTTTAAATCTTAGACTTCAAATAGTGGGCAATACAATAAAATTTATGACTGAACCTTTTGTTGTTGGTGAAAGCAGCAAATGCATGACAGACCCTGCACCAGCGCTCTCCCCGCTGATTGTCACACGGGAAGAGTCTCCACCGAAGGCTTCGATATTTTTCTGAACCCTTAGTTTAAAACGAAAAATTGGTACTGCTTTTGGTTTTATGTTATAATTGTTTTACTTTATTATCGATACTTCCTAAATTAACATTTATGAATTTACCATTTCAAAGCAAGTACTTGATCTTTCAGCCCCATATTGCCCGAAACAATTCCGTCCCCAGTGTTTAAAAATCCTGTTTAAAAAAAGTATTTAAAAAAAATTCCACGTGACCTAAGGACTTACTATTAAGTACATACATATACCTAGGATTCCCAGCCTGTAGTTGAGAGTAACCAGCACAACCTCTTCATCCATGAAGTATTTTCCTCCATAAACGTCGCTGCTACCGAATGTAAATCCTGGTTTAGCCAAAAGCATTAGATTGATTCTTTTTTGAAATTACTAACGTCTGGGTCTTCGGTTTTGAGTATCAGTATTCTTATCAGTATTCTTAAGAAACTTTTTTGAGGAAAACAGATTATATAGGCCAGGCAAATGTATATTTTGTCAAAATCAAGTCAATTCTTATTTAAAAAAAAATAAAATTAGGGCCAATACAGTATTTCTAAGTCAATTTAGTATTAATTCATAATTATTTTCTTACCTCCCCCGTGTATGAAAACTAGGACAGGCCGTTTCTTATTGTCAGCCTAAAATATTAAAATTGGGCAAATTAAGGTCTGTTAAGCGAACTGAAACCCATATAGACGGTTTAAACCTGCATATTTATTATGCTCAGCTATGCATAAATCATAAAAAGAGCACGGCAATGCGTTCGCTAAAAAAAAATACGAAACGTGTACACAAAATCTGATGAAAATCGCCAAAAACTGCGCTCTAAAACACAGAAAACAGGTTAAAAACAATCAAAAAATTGTGCTAAAAGCTAAAAATACTAAAATACACTAAAAAACAATAAAAATGCGCAAAGGTGCAAAAGTGTCCAAGAAATATGTTTTAAAATGTGCTCAGAAACCGCAAACCATGTACCCAAAATTTTATTTATTTAAATCCCCAAAAAATGCACTTAGAAACACAAAAAATGTGCTTACAAACAAAAAAAGTGCTGAAAACAGCAAAAATACGCTGAAAAACATCAAAAATGCGCTAAAAATAACACAAAATGTGCTAAAGTTCGAAATTTTCAAAAAAATGTTTTTAAATGTGCTAAACCCTCAAAAATGCGAAAAAATGTTAAGTAGTAACTTTTGTTTTTCGAACCCAAATAACCTGACTCGGACAGATCCGAAGTTTCATGCCACAGATGTTCCTAAGAACAAAAATATGTTTTCACACGTATTGCCGCGCTCTGGTCATAAAGATTAACCTTTGTTACTTTTGGCGTAAACACATTGACAGTTAAGCAATCTTCTTTCCCAATTAGTTCCTTGGTTCCATAAACAGTTTGGAGGCATTGAGTCCCGAACTGTGTCGCATCTTTGGTTCCTTCCCAAGATGGACTTGGCAGAGAAACCTTCACAAATGAATCAAAACACATTTAGCTAGTCTTTCAATTTTTTTCAGATTTAAGGAAGTTACTTACCTCAAATCGGGCTGGTATAACTCCATACGTAATTCCGAGATAGGCTTCATACTGATTTCCATTTCTGGACTCTAAATATTTCCCTTTCAAAATTCCGTTGGGTGTTTTGACAGTTGGAGATCCATTGGCTTGACTAGCTGCAAGCAGGCTTGCAAAAATCACTAAAACTGATGCAATTAATGAGAGATGCATCTTGAAGGAAGGTCGGTGATTTACTGTGCTTTCTCACTTGCTTCGAGCTTATCGCATCACACAGCACACGGAAAAGGCACATGCGAAGTACATCAGTGTTCAAGTGTAATCTGGCCTTGACAAAATGTAAAAAGAATTAACTTCAAGTGTTATTTTGCTGGAACTCAGGCAGTGTATTAAGTTATCATTATGCACTACTCTTTTTTTTTATCAGGACGGAGTATATCGTTCGTGGATTCGTGTTTGTCAGTTTATACTTTCTTGATTTGTTCCAAGGTTAGACAAGTTCAGCGGCAATGCATTTGTGTAGGTGTTTTAGGACCAAAGCCCGAGAATAGCCAATAGTTGGTTGTTGGTTTCGAAAAAACGAGCATAGGTTGAAGACAGTCAAATCAACGACCGTTTTGAAAAAATGACCATAGACCGAAAACAGACAATGACCGTTTCTTCTAAATTATTTTGTGGAACTTTATTTATACCAGCTTTTTATTCAATTTAAACCAAGCCATTCCAGCCTATTTATAACAGAACTTTAAATGAGTTTAGGTTAGGTTGCATTTGCATACGATTTGTAATGAAGCCAACATATATGGTCTTCATAATTTCTGACAAATAATTGCCTTAGTCTTTTTAATTAACAAACCTAACCTAGCCGCAATATGTCAGTATTATGTGGTATGTTCATGTTTAGTTAGGTGTAAGTCGATTTTACAATATTCCAAGTTTTAAAGGAACTCTTCGGACATTAATCGATTTCAGGTTCTGATATGCAATATTTTAAGGTATTCATTTTTCAGCCGATTTGGCACTGGAATTTGAATGACAATTTTGTAAAAAAAAAGTGGCAAAACGAGTATTGACGATGATGACACGACGTGTTCGTAGCTTCTTTTTATTTGCATATCATCTTCATCTTCAGTTACGCTTCAATGCCATGACAAGGAAGTTTGAACTTCATTGAGTATATAAGCGAAATCAAGCTAAGTGCAAGCAAACGTCCTTGAATTTGGCTAATTTTTGACATTGACAGTAGTTTTACAATTCTACTTTAATATCTTTGTCAGACTTGTACAACTTCTCCCAGAAAGCAATACGCTTCTGGAACGGCTTGACATGGACATATGGGTCAAGTCCAAGATTTAAGAAGTTGAGGTCACCAGATTCAATTTCCTTCTTCCCAACAGGAGTCCACTTAGGTTTCTTGCCAACGACCACTTTTGGAATACTGGAAATTCAAATATTTAATAATAAGATGCTGTAAATCTGTATTCTGAAAATGAGTATATTTAATTTACCCTGAAGAAGCAAAACTGACGATAGTTTTGACAAATGCTTTCGAAAATTCGATATCGTCCTTCTCAGCAACGTCAACTGGAGCAACAAAGGCACCAATTGCATTTGGATTTTCCTTGTTGTACAGGTAAGAAACTTCGTCGCAATGTGCTGTTACACCTAGAGATTCAGGAAATTCAGTATTTGTAAACAAATTACATGGCTGAACTCACCCAAGGGTAATTTGAAATAAGTCGTGCTCTGTATTTCAATGCATTTTGGATATATGGTCTGTTTTAGTCAAAATTAGGTCGAAAATCGTAATGTTTTAGGTGAGCTTCAGCCAAATCCCACGTTTTTTCATTCAACCTGTCAAAGTAGCTTTCAGGTCAGGTGGTTCAATCAGTAAAAATCAAGGTTAAACGCTTTACGTTCGACCAAACCTGATTTTCGTATGTTATTTCAGCGCGCATTATTTCAAAATTACATGTTACCCTTAAGTATTGTGGACTTGTAATTGTAAAAATCAGAAATGATTACCCAAATTTTCGGACACTCCGAACATGTTAAGAATACTCCAATCCTCCCGCACGTGCGTTACCAAGCCAGTGTAAACGGTCGTATGCTTCGCAAGATCAAGAGCCGTCTGATGGATCCCAGCGAGGAACCAGGAGTCAGTATAAAGATGAGTCAAGTTTTCTTCCTTTTGTAAAGTGATTTCATCATTTCCGAAGTAAAACTTGTACAATTTCTTGGCCACGTCCTTCCGGCCAGAAAGTCTTGGGTCATTTTCGTACAGGAAAGTAATAGGAGCAACTCGGTCCCATTCCTCATTCAATTGTTTGAGAACAGGAGGATTTCTCAAGATTGCTGAAATCAAAAATCTAACTTAAGCCTTTATGAAACAATTTCAAGCTACACGCTACGTTTGCATTGGTTTTTTTCGTACTTCCGGCATGTAGCAAGCTGCCTTCCTCCTCGTCAACGGTCATGAGCACAGGAACCCGCTGGAAATCGCCTTTCTTGAGAATATTCGCAGGTGAATCACTTAGAAACGGATTCGGGTTACGCTCGTTTTTAACTTCCTTGGTTAGTGCAAAGGGAAACATCGGGTCAATGTAGAAAGACCTGAAGGAGTTCTGGGCAGTCAAGATCTGAGCTGCATCTGCTTTCTTGAGACATGCAACTATCTCGGTTGAACTTCCAGTATCACAGTCCACCTGTTTGGCAACTGACAGGCTGGATGGTAAAGTACTTTCTCGGTATGCCCAGATATTTGTTGGTGTCCCGCTTTGGGAAATTACGTGATGAATTAATCCTGTAATTTGCGTATATCGTTACATCATGCACATTTAAAGAAAAATTATGCGAATAGGAACGTACCTTTGGTTAATGGAGAAATGAGCAAAGACAAGGCAGATGCTCCTCCAGCGCTTGCTCCGCTAACCGTCACACGAGATGCATCTCCGCCAAAGGCTTCAATATTGTCGTGGATCCAGCGAAGGGCCAGAACTTGATCCTTAGAGCCCATATTTCCGGATACGACGCCATCTTGTGTGTTCAAATATCCTGGAATTTATAAATTAATTGGTCTTAATTAAGGATGCTGCGTTTATTCGGTCAAGAATTAATGAAATTCATAGGCGAAGGCAAATGGCAAATGTCCTGGCGAATATATTCGCCATACAAAATTCGACCTCAAGCAAATATATTCGCCATACAAAATTCGACCTGTAAGCGAATATATTCGCCATACAAAATTCGACCTCAAGCAAATATATTCGCCATACAAAATTCAACCTTTAAGCGAATATATTCGGCTCACAAAATTCGACCTCAAGCGAATATATTCGCCATACAAAATTCGACCTTTAAGCGTATATATTTGCCATACAAAATTCGACCTCAAGCGAATATATTCGCCATACAAAATTCGACCTCAAGCGAATACATTCGCCATACAAAATTCTCCATACAAAATTCGTCATAGAAAATTCGACCTCAAGCAAATATATCCGCCATACAAAATTAGACCCAGGCGAATATATTCGCCATAGAAAATTAGACCCTGGCGAATTCGCCATACAAAACCTACCTCAGGCGAATAAAATGGCGAATATGTTTCCAAATTGACGAATGTTAAGCGAATGTTCGCTTATCCTGGATTCGGTCGCTAGGTTATTCGCTGTTAAGCGAATACTAAAAATTCTTCCCGGCATGCCTAGTCTTAATCTACACTATGGCTGTGGTCTGTTTGCCATGAATTTATGAGCGTTTTGCAATTTGTAATTAATGGCAAAGCAATTGGGCAACATACCAAATATTCCAAGTCGGTAGTTAATTGTGACCACGACGATTTCTTCGTCCATGAAGAATTTTGCTCCATACCTTTTCCAATTCGAATATACATAAATTCTTACAATATTCATCAATTATGCTTTTTTAACTCATGATTAAATTCCTATATTCAACTTACCCATCACCTGCGCCAAGTGCGTATCCTAGATTTTTCAAGAAACCAATGAAAAATAGAGCAATTTAATGTTAATGTTCAAACAATACGCTCGTGAAACTTAATTTTCTACACTTCTTTTTATGCTCTGAAAATTGGGAAATCATGTTTCATACATACCTCCGCCATGGATATACACCAGAACCGGTCTCTTATTGTTGTCAGCCTGCAACATCGTTCAAAATTGTCAAAAGTTTTGCTAATTATATTCAACACTGCTTTACAAAAAAAAACAGATCTCTTTCCTCATATATTCCTGCAATTACCTTGGGCGTGTAAACATTTAGGAACAAACAGTCTTCAGCTCCCAGGAGTTCTCCAGTCAGCAGGTTGGGCTGAACACAAGCTGATCCGAATTCAGTGGCATCTTTTGTTCCTTCCCATGCTGGACTGACTACAGAGTCCTTAAAAAATATAAAAGTATAAAAATAATAATAAAATAGCCTAGTTTTTTTTTTAAAAAATAGGGCATCAATGCATTCAATTTACCTCGAATCGTTCAGGCACAACTCCATAGCGAATTCCAACAAATGCATCATATTGCCGTCCATCTCTTGAGACGAGATGCTTCCCTTTAAATTTGCCGGATTCGGTTTTAGCGGTAGGAAACTCAGCGGAGCTACTAATTAGGAACCCATTTAAAAGAACAAGGAGAAAAAATGTAATATATCTCGAATTAGGCATCTTTACTCGTGAATTGAAGGAAAAGCTACTGCACTGCACTCACTTGCAGACTGATACTCACAATCAGTATCAGTGACTAGTTGCTAACCGGGTTCAACTGCAGAATAAAAAATCAAAGTTTAACATTTTACATAAAGCCTGTACTCTTCATGGCCATTTCCAGCTGGAGGATGAGTCCAGGCTTCTTAATATTATAATCATGTAGCCTGGTAACACAAGGCCAGGCACAAGCACAAGGCCACCTGCATTTTGAACTCTCAAGGTGAACTGCAAAAAAAACTGGAGGTGGACACAGAAGCAGTATTTAACGTCATTAGATCTGCAGTGTCATCCTAAACTTTATTTTATTGTAATTACATGATAATTAGGATTTATCCTGGATTAACTTGTTTAAATGCGTTTTTTTTGCAGATGAATGAATTGCACACGGCTCGCTTTCGTATGGAAAGCAAAGCAATCAAATACCAGATTCCGAAGCTGAGAACAGAAAATTCACTTAGCATTCGTTGTCTGTGTAGTTTAATTTAAATAGTTGAATTTTGTATTTTAAATGCTACAAAAATGAAATTATGCAAGGCCTGCCTGGTCCGGACATTTTTATTCAGCAAGTATGTAAATGAATCTGAAATTTATTCTTGATTTGAGATTTGGAGAAAGAAAACTCACAAGCATTGTGAAAGAATGGATCCTGCTGGATATTTGCATTTGACAGACATACAAGAAGAATTTTGTTCCGAAAGATCTTGACATTGGGACTTGGGACTGTATCATCCGTTTTAATTCACAATTTCAGGGAATTGACATGTTCAGAATTGCGAACCATACATTTGTGCAAGGTCTGTTAAAAGTTTTTGCTACACAAAAAAGTATGTCGTAAAAAGTGTCACATGACCACCATAAGTTTATCTGAGTCACGTCTCACGTCAAGTAAAAGCTGCAACAAGACACATCTGAGATTTTAAGGAGCTGGTTGGGTACATTCATATTTTTGGAATTTTTTCGCCGGCGTTTGCATTCGTTTTTTTTTGTTAAGAGCAGTGCACTGCATCACTGAAGAGGTTAAATAGATAATAAATAAATAAAAACTCAATAAAGCTAATTTTTGTTTTTATTCATACTCTGATTTTGAGTCAGTCAATTGAACATGATTGGCTAGTTTGCTAGAACTGTATACTATGATAAAGTCAAAGCCTGACATACGTGTGTAAAAGTTAAATCATAGTTTGCGTCTTATTTTTGGAAAGATTCAAGGACATCAGGTTGTAAGCAGAAGCAACAGATAATAAGATTCGTGTAACACAATAATTAAAAACTAAGTTCTAACTAATTGATGTATGTGATCACAATTCGTCCTTATCCCAATTTCTGTCATATTTGTACAATTTACTCCAAAACGTCATTCGTTTCTGAAATGGCTTGACATGGACGTAAGGATCCAATCCAATATTCAAGAAGTTGAGGTCACCCGATTCAATTTCCTTCTTTGACACGGAATTCCATTTCGGCTTCTTGCCAACCGTTACTTGAGGAATTCTTAAAATGTGAAAAAAATCGTAATTACAGTTTAAATTACATAGATTTATTAAATCTTTGGATATATATTGACCACTTACCCAGAAGATGCGAAACTCACAAACATTTTCACTAAGGCTTTAGAAAATTCAACATCTTCATTATCAGCAACATCGTTTGGGGAAACAAACACAATAGTTTTAGCAGATCCCGAACCGACGTTATTGTAGAGATACGAAAGTTCGTCACCATGTGGTGTTACACCTGTAAATAAGTTTAAGATTAAGTTTGACACAAACGAGGGTTGTTTCAAAAGTTTTCATTTTCATTATGGAGAGCTGTAAAATGGAAAAAAATGAATAAATTGAGCTGAAACTTTCAACATCTAATGGATTTTGTTTAAAAAAAAGAATCAGACCAATTTTAAAAGAAATTCTCTTAAAAGTGCTTCTCTAATTTTTCTTTTACATTGCAATAAACTTTGATGGCCTCCCGTCAACACTATACAATTCTTGAATAAGCCCATATTTTCATGAGTTGAAGTTCACCTATTTATGTTTTACAGGTTAAAAAAGACATCAAATGATCGATTTTGGTTGATTTTTAAAATAAGTAACTTCTTCCGTTAAATCTCTTGAAATTTTTAATAAAAACATGGTCCATATCTGCTCAATCGTGGATTATTTTAGCGCAAAATATTTAGAGGTAAAGATTTTTAATTTATTGATTTTTAATATTTTTTGATTCTTAAATTTTTTAAATAAAAAACGCCATATTCGACTAAAATTGGAATAAATACTACCTCTGTGGATATTTCCACCCAATTTATTGCTGCAACAAATCATTGGTTAATGTTACTTTAGCTATGGTGAAAATTTGAACCCAATTCGTTCATTACTATCAGCTTCACACCTTTTCCAAAATTTGTAAAAAACTATTGAAACAACCCTCGTACTTTAAGAATTTGCACGTATTCAAGCTTCATGCTTACCCAGATTTTCAGTAACCCCGAATAGAGAAAGAATGGTCCAGTCCTTATCCGCGCATGCGTTATCAAACCAGTGTACACAGTCGTATGCTTAGCCAGGTAAAGAGCCGTGTCATGAATTCCTTTTAAAAACCAGGAATCCGTATAAAGATTTGTTAAATTCTCTTCCTTCCGTAAAGTGATTTCATCATTTCCAAAGTAAAATTTGTACAGCTTCTTGGAAACTTCCTTCCGATGAGTTTGGAGACCTGGATCATTTTCATACTGGAAGGTTATGGGCGCAACTCGACCCCATTCTTCATTCAGTTCCTTCAGTACCGGTGGATTTCGTAATATCGCTGCAAATCAAAATATTATAGTGTTACCAGGATTTTCCAAAATGGCATAATCGTTAAATCTGCTGAATATTCGTACTTGAAGCATGAAACAAGCTGCCTTCCTCTCTGTTGACAGTCATGAGAACAGGAACTCGATGAAATTCACCCGCTTTCAGAATCTCTGCCGGAGTATCACGAAGAAACGGATGCGGATTGCGCTCCGATTTGCTTTCCATGGTCGGAACAAATGGGAACATATGGTCAATGTAAAAGGTCTTGAAGGAGGTTTGTGCCTCTAAGATCTGTGACAGAGGCTTTCTTTTGAGGCATGCTACGAGCTCCGTTGAGCTTCCAGCATCACATTCCAATCTTTTCGCAACCTTCATGGCCATTCCTAAAGTACTTTCTTGGTATGCCCAGGTATTGGTTGGGGTTCCACTCTGGGAAATGATGCCATGAAGTAAACCTGTAATTAATTAATTACTACGTATAAATACAAAATAATTATTTTAAAACGTTTCAATAGGAGTGGGGAACATAAAAGCGACCCTGACCTTTGGTTAATGGAGAAATGAGCAACAAGATGGCCGACGCTCCACCGGCGCTTTCTCCGCTAACGGTCACTCGAGCCGGATCTCCGCCAAATGCTTCGATGTTCGCTTGAATCCAACGAAGGGCTAGAACTTGATCCTTTAAGGCCATGTTCCCGGATGTGACACCGTCTCGTGTGTCCAAAAATCCTAAAACCAGAAGTTTATTAGCGGCATGCCCGATTTATATACCAATTTTTCTCTATATACGAGGGTTGTTTCATTAAATCTGCCGATTTTTGGAAATAAACAGACAAAAAATAATGAATTAAATGAATGACCACGAGTACAAATTACATTACAGAAAAAATTGGGTCAAAATGGAAGTAGCAATCAATAAAAATTTATGTACATAGTATATATTACAATTTCTGTTAAAAAACTAATTTTTTTTCTCTAAAATTGACAAAATTTCAAAATCTTTGCACATTCTTCATCAATTATTTCCACAAATGAATACATATGAACTGCAATGCCTCCTGATAAAGATTTCAAGAGATTTTAAATTACTTTAATTTCCAAATTACACGAAAGCAATATTTTCCTTGTATTTTCTTTAAAACTTGTGAAACAGAAATTGCTGGACTTGAAATCAACAAAGCATGTTCTAAACTAGCCAGTAAATATGGCACCTCGGGCAGACTACCCGGTTCTTTCGGTGAAAGAACAGAATCCCATTATGTGTGTAGTATGCTGCTAGACTACCAAGCCTGTCGAATTTCTCTCCAAACAAACTCATAATCGTACAAAGACACAAATTGGGTATGATTTGTTCGGGCTGTGTTCAGATTTAGATAGTTCACCAATTCTTGGGGGACCAACCAGTAGTGATAGTGACGGACGACAAATGATCGACCGAGGAGCGTATACGTTGTATCATACAAATATGAATACAAAATAACATAATACAATACAACCAATCAGCCAACATATATGAACTAATCAGACAATGGACAATAATTGCTTCTTAGCCCATGTACCACAAAGGAAAGGGAAATGAATGACAGAAAAAGTCCAAATCCCAACATAAACAAACGCGGCCATAAAGACAATCCAAGTTCACAAAGAATTGCTGAACAACTCATACCCGATTCATATGATTGTATTGTTGAGAATTTATTTGAAGAAATATTCGGCAAGCCTGACAGTCTAGGAGCATACTACACAGAATGGGATTCCGTTCCAATAAGAGCCGGCTAGACTGCCCGAGGTGCCGTATTTACTGGCTAGTATGTTCTAAGAATTGTAACGTCTTCACGGAAGCGCGTCAACGATTAATGTACTCTAATGCAAAAAACAAAAATTAATAGATTTAAAAAAAAAAAAAAAAAAAAAAATTGTTCTGAAAAAATGACAAAACACATTTACGACATTTTTCCTGCAATACAAATACAACTTCGCGATTAATTTTTTTGGTGACAATTTCAGCCTAATGTATTCATTTCTGTCTGTTTTAAAGTTTTTCAAAAATCTGTCCAAAATTAACGAACAAAACAGCCCCTCGAACTTGCATTATTTTTACACACGTCGACACGACTATCGAGATGCAAGAACTTTTGAGCTTACCTAATATACCAAGTCGGTAATTAATTGTGACCAGTACAACCTCTTCATCCATGAAGTATTTAGCTCCATACCTTTCCAGAAATTACAAAATTCAGATATAATATTTTGAAGCGCATCTACGGGATTATAAAACATGTTTTGCCTTTACCCCTGTCCGCTTCCAACCATGAATCCTGAATTCAAAAATAAAAATTCTTGTTACTTCATTCAAAATTTGGAATAAACTGAAAATTAATTCTCGTAGATTGTTTAATTTTTTACCTCCGCCGTGAATAAATACCAGCACAGGTCGCTTCTTGCTGTCAGCCTGAAAATTAGGGCGTCAATTAACTCCACAAATTTAGATATTTGTTTTCATCAATGTTCTGAAAATTAACCTCTGGCGTGTACACATTTAAAAATAAACAATCCTCCTCTCCCAAAACTCCCCCTGGTACAAGGGTTGGCTGAACACACGGTGGTCCCGGCTCTACTGCATCCTGAATACCTTCCCACGCTGGAATGGCAACAGAGTCCTTTAAAATCGTCATATCAATTTCATTGACTACTACTTAAAATTACACCAAACTATTTTTATTAATTATTATTTATATATACGAAGTTGGATTACCCCGAATCGTTCCGCGACAACTCCAAAACGAATTCCAAGAAAAGCTTCATACTCCCGTCCAGCTCTTGATTGCAGGTATTTCCCTCTTAAAAGGCCAGCTTCCGTTTTAACTTTGGGAAATTCGGTGGAGCTACTAAATGAGATGACATTTGAGAACACAAACAAGCAAAACGCTGCAATTTTGAAAACACCCATTATTTCGGGGCAACGAGTTGTGTGCCAACTCCGTATGCCTTTGCTTTATGCAAAACACCTTCCCTTCTCAGAACTGACAGAAATCAAGAATTAAGCTTAGGGAGAAGAGAATCCAGGTGAATTTCCCATATAATATCTACATACAGAGTGCAGGTAAGGAGTATAGGGACCGGACTAACCAGAGCCGGTGGTTCAAGGTTACATGCATTGCTTGTAATGAATTTTGTACTTTACTCTCAAGGTCAGGACACAGTGTGGACACTCAGCATTAGCATAAGAAGTTTGGCTCTACCACGTGCTAATCTTTTATGCATACAATTTTGATTCGCCACTTCAAAGTTTGTAACAAGTCTTATTTTTTTTAATACTAATTCACATTTTAATTTTTTTTTTAGATAATTGTAACTAACACGTAACACGTGACATTTTCAAGACTTTTTAAGACACTCATGCGAATCGAGTCTTTATAAACGTTAAACATTAAACGCTGGAGGAAATATGACATGTAGTGAAATGATTCAGGGTTGGTAGAGAATTGTGCCGTTTAAAACATTAGTCAGTATAATACTTAAGAACTAGCAAAGTATTTCCAATACAGTTCGATTCTGCCTACAATTTCCTCTTGCTTTGTGTAAATCTTATTCCAGAATTCCATTCTCGATTTAAATGGGGTTTTGTGGACAAATGGTTCAAGCCCAATATTGAACCAATTCAGGTCACCTGACGCAATTTCCTCCTTCGTGAGGTGTGTCCAGGCAGGGGAATTGTCGAATGGTACTTTGGGAGCTCTGTCAATGAAAAAATACACAGGTATTTTAGAACAATAATGAGAAACGAGGGTTGTTTCAAAAGCTTTTACCGATTCTGTAAAAGCTGTAAAACGGACAAAAATTAATGAAATGGGCTGAAACTTTCAAAACATTTTAAGTAATTAACATCTTGGTTATGTTACAGAATAAAATTGGAAAAATTAGCCATATATGCAGTTTTTATTACAATTTATTGGGGGAATTTTCCGCCATTTTTTCAGACCAATTTTTTTTTACTCTTAACTTCCTTTTCTCATTTTTCTTTTGTATTACAGTAACCGCTGATGGGTTCCCGTCAAGACCATACAATTCTTAGAATACGCTTATATTTTCATGAGTTGAAGTTCAGCTTTTTCTGTTTTGTAGGTTTTTTACTTACTTACTTCATATAGTGAATTCTCTTGAAACAATTTACCAATAAACACAGTAGTCCATTATCTGCTCAATCACGTGAGCATTTATGGCGAAAAATATTTAGAGACAAAATATTTTGAATTCTTGAATTTTCAGCGAAGCAAAAACGCCATATTCGACTTAAATTGTAAAAGAAACTGTCTTTATGGATATTTTCACCCAGTTTATTGCTGCTATGAAATCTAGTCCAATTCATTATTTTTTGTCCGTTTAGCAACTTCCAAAATCGGTAAAAACTTTTTAAAAAACCCTCTTATTCTTGAATCTTGAACACTGACTAAATCAACACGCTATATTGCATACCCAGTTCTCGCAAAGCTTGTCACTTGTCAAGAGTTGGATAAATCTTTTGGACATTTCCACATCGTCTTGATCCTTAATAAAAAAATCCTCGAACGCTTCAGGGGGAGTGTCCTGTATAGGACTGAAAAGAAAAGCCTGTTCGTCCCCATGCGCAACGCCTGCAAACCAGTCAAGATAACTAACACACAATAGAATAATGTTTAATCTCGGATTTTAGTGAAATAAATTACAATTAATAATTCTGGCCGAACGAAGTGAGGACAGTTATGTTACGAGTTTGCTGCAAAACCGACCGTCCCATGCGCAATGCTAATCTTATGGAGATATATTTAGTATTTTCCTATCCCCTATACAGGTGTTTTTGATTTCGCGACCGTCCCATAAATAGCCCTATACAGGTGTTTTTGATTTCGCGACCGTCCCAT
>JAQFXZ010000895.1:0-14844 GCA_034694025.1 Ceratophysella scotica | reverse complement strand
GTCAGGGGGCTCAAATGTTGGGGGCTCAAATAGTTGGGGGCTCAAATGTTAGGGGGCTCAAATGTTGGGGGCTCAAATGTTGGGGGCTCAAATGTTGGGGGCTCAAATAGTTGGGGGCTCAAATGTTAGGGGGTTCAAATGTTAGGGGGCTCAAACGTCAGAGGGCTCAAATGTCAGGGGGCTCAAGCAGTAGGGAGCTCAATGTATTTGCACTTGTGTGGGGCTCAAGCAGTAGGGAGCTTGATGTATTGGCACTTGTGTGGGGCTCAAGCTGCAGGGGGCTCAATGCATTTGCATTGGTGGGAGCTCAAGCATTAGGGGCTTCAATGCATTTGAGTTAGTGGGGCTCAAGCCTTAGAGGCCTCAATGCATTTGCATAGGTGGGAGCTCAGTCATCAGGGGGCTCAGGCTCAATGCATTTGAGTTGGTAAGGGCTCAAGCATCAGGGGGTTAATGAATTTGAATGAGTGGGGGCTCAATTCTAATGATTGGGGGCTCAAAAACTAAGGGGCTAAGTGTATTCCAATGAGTGGGGGGGGGGGGCTCAATGTATTTGTATGAGTCGAGGCTCAGTGTATTCCAATGAGTGCGGGCTCAAGAGCCAGGGGCTCAATGCATTTAAATGAGTGGGGGCTAAATTTATTTGAATGCGTAGAGGCTTAAACGGCAAGGGGCTCAATATATTTGAATGAGTGGGGGCTTAAACTTCAGGGGGCTCAACATTTAAGAACGAGTGGGTGCTCAACGCATTTGCATGAATATGGCTTAAAGCATTTGAATTATGGACGGCTCAAATGTTTTTAAATGTTATTTTTTAATAAAAAAAATGAATAGTCCAATTTTTTTCATATAGAGGCAAAAAGTTGTCGAATGTCAAAACAGTAGAATAGTGTTATTTGTTTTTCTCTGAATTTTCCTTTTGAAAAAATGCCGATTGTCACAAATTTTTAACTAGCCTAGCATGATCTTGCAAATGGGACATGGGACGAAAGGCAATGTATTCACTCAATTCAGATGGCATCAAATAACTCTGAAAAGCAGACGATGGATCCAGGCTTGCTACACTTACATTTTGCTACTATATGGAATATTTTTAAGTAGAATTTGGCAATATTTTAGAGACAAATAGTATTATGCTACTTAGTAGACTCACTACTCTAAAGGGCATGCTAAAGTATTTGTATTCTGAAAAATTATTTAAGTATTTCCGATTTCGCAAGGTTTATCCGGGTTTTAATCGTTACAGAACTATTAGCTGGCTATTTATTGGGATGCAGTTGCTTGCATGTAAAGGCGTCGAACGAAAGTAAATTTGCTTTCTTGAGGCAGTTGTTATGGTACCAACGATGACACCTTCCACAGTCACTCCAGTTGATTTTGTTCTCCGATCCTCCCGGAGGCTCGACTTTAAGACAAACGTAGCAAATTTTTTCGTTAACCTATGTAATTTAAATTTTCAGAATTAAACTCTTCGAAATCCATTTTCTTCAAATCTTACACTAGATAAGTCCAAAACCAAGTTCGGCATAACCTTCCTACCCACCTTCATCAGAATAGTAAATAAAGTAATTTGTGCATTGAACTTGAACTACCTTTTCTGTAAAGTCGCAACCATCCATTATCCGTGACAGAATGTAGCCTCTAAATCCACTAGTACTAAATGGACTTTGTAGTGATTGACTTTCTCCGGTAAGCAGGTAATCTTCACTTAATATGCTGAGCATGTACTTGCAGAAATAGACGCCGCAATTCACAGCGTCTTGTTGCTCCAGTTTTTTTGGGTAAGTCACTATCCATCCTCTTGCCATGCCCCACCTTGGAAGCAGGTATTTCTTTATTTTCTGGTTGCTCTCCAGACTCAACTCGAATTTTCCCATGCTGTCAAGAACTGTTTGCCATATTTTATTTAAACCATATGCTTTATCTTCTGAGCTTGATTTATTCGTAAAAACGTATCTAAAATACCTTGGACTTCCTTAACCTCCCTTAACACAGCAACCAAAACCCAGTGAACTCCACTGATGTTTAGTGGAAGAATGCATATCGTTTTGTTTGCCCAATATTCTTCGTTCACTCGATTTTTTTTCAGGACAGCTGGAACGTTGGCAGCCTCTGATCCTGGAGCTTGCATCAGATTTAGCATCCACATAGCCTCCCATACCTCCAACATGACGTGCCTCCTCACGTCCAATACTTCAGCGGCAAATTGAAGGATTACACGCTCAGAAACACATGCAGCATTACTCGATGTGTAGCGATAGCCAGGTTCCATGCCACTTTGGGCAGCACTCTCGTTCATTGACAACACCTCATTTCTGAGTAGCTTTGTCTAATATAGAAGACATAGAAGATAGAAGAAGCAACATTAGCTGATGTCGGAAGTCAAGCCCAAAATGGATTACCTTTAATGTGGTCAGATCCATCAGTGTCACTTTCAGCTCCACCTCAACTTCCTTTCTATGCACAACCACTGTGTGTGCATTTTCTTTTGTTAGTTTCGGAAGCTTAGCTAGAAATGCCTCGTATTTGCTAAAGTCCGTCGTTTCCTCAGAATCTGTTGCTTTACCTACTGTAAAAAAATCGCATCTCTTCAAAAAAGAACAGGTAAACTTTTCTTCTCCCTCGATATCTGCTAGAAAAACTTCAAATAATTTACGTAAGAGCATACCTGGGAGAGACACAATACGTTCATTAGCTTTGGCTTCAGCTACAGCTGAGAGAGACGGAATACTTTCAGAAGCTGTGGCATCAGCTTCAGCTGAGGAAGACGGAATAATTTCAGACGCTGTGGCAGCAGCTTTAGCTGAGAGCGACGGAATGCTTTCAGGAGCTTTGGCTTCAGCTTCACCTGAGAACGACAGACAGTCAGAAGGTTTGGCATTAGCTTCAGCTTGCCTGCACTCTTTTTCATGAGAACTTTGTTGTCCGGTAGGAACTGTTTCTACGTGAACTTCTGCGGTTGCTGGTAGTGAAGTAGCAGAGCATGACGTCTTGGCCTGGCACTTTTTCCCTGCTCCTTCATATATTATGTATCTTTGTATATATTTGAATTTGCTTAAAAGAACTACTGTCATCGTAGTGAACAAAGCTAATGTAGTGTTAACGTGGTTCGCACTACGAAGTTACCTTTCGATTTTATGATATATTGTTTCTGTGTTTTAGGAACACTTAATGCCGGGTTTCCCTTCTTTCCTGTAAACGTTCCAATCGTCTTCCTGTATAGCGCTCCAATGTTTCCAAATGAGGTAGCACGCTTGGGCTTCTGACCCTTATACAAATCTGCTTTCAAACAAAATACTACTACAGTACGGACCGCTTTAAATATGGAAACCATGATAGAGTTCTATACAAAATATTTAACTTACCACTTCCTTTTAGGACTGCAATAAGATGTGCACACTGACCCTGTCTAGGGCACGAACATGACATTTTCCCAAGACTCACCTATAAAATGAAACATAGACGGTTATTCCTAGTTACCATTGCTTTGGATATTTAGAAGTACTCCCTTTATATTTGAAAAATAGACTCAAAGCTTCGTAGCTTATCATTAAGCTTATTTACGATGTATGATTTGTCCATCTCAGTGACCACGTAGCACTTGCGCTTGGGTAAAAAATCAATCTTATTTGTCTCGATCAGGAATTCGGCTATCCCTTCTTGCGTCTTAGGCATAACCCGCCTTTCGGTCAACGGATCACGTCGGCGCGGCAGAAACCCAGAAACAGTGACAGCCGGAATGAGACTGACATCGATCGCATCTGGTTCATTGGCTACTGAGTCCAACACTTGTTGAATCATCTGTGCTGATACTTCCTTCTTAGGCTTGTAGTTGCCTGTTGTACGAAGACCTCTGACGATGTCCACCAGGTGCGCAGACTGAAGCATATGTATGGCATAAATAAGTGAATCGAAATTTTTCCCAGCTTCATTCGACACTGAGGTCTTAAAAGAGTGGTTAAAACTTTCAGATGCGTTATTCGTAAGACCGGACATATCGTCTGCTAAGTTTTGGTACTCTCTAAGTTGATAGAGCGCGTTATTTCGGAAATCCGTTGATTGAAATACATCAAAGTAAGTAGTGAACTCTTGACTCCATGTTTCTCTGCACGCTGTTAGAGTTGTAGCATATTCAGCTGCAGTCGCGCTTTGTAAGAGTTTCCTGCTGTCAGCAATACATTTGGCTGCTTCGGATGGAGGGAGATGCTGAGTAGCCCAATCAGCCACATTCTAGAAGTATGGGCAGAATTAGTGTTGCTTGGCTGCACTTGCAGTTGCAGCGCAATGACCGATGTTGAACGATCAGAATATATTAATCATCGTTATGTGACACTTACCCTTTTCATGTGATTCCAGCAGTAAAACAGTTTGGCTTGAGGCAATTCGGCTCGTATGGCATTAATGATGGCTTGTTCTCGGTCGCTAACTATAACCATATTGCTTGAGTTCAAGAGAGGAAATAGATGTTTTGCCCTAGAAAAAAAATACGAGTGAGCGTTCAGCTTGTCTCCTACTTCGTGTAGCAGAAACATGACGGGTGTGATGGGTTCGCCAACAAGAAGAGGATGCCTGATCACAAACGGTGACACATACATGGGGCCAACCTGTTTTGCACAAAAACAAAGCAAAAGTTTAGAATATAGCGTGAACCAAATGATAAATGACTCGTTGTTGATATAGTGGGATAGAGCATCAAAATACTTTAAACGTTGTGTCGTAGTGCCAAACAAGCTGAGAATTTGTCATCATCAGCCCGTGTACATGGTCACGAGTTTCAGGGTGCGCTAGCACCATTGCCACCCCCGGCAGTAGCGCTAGGAAGCGCACAATGTTTCCGTGCTCCTTTCCAAAGGCATACGCTTCAAAAATATCATCACGTGCAAGTAGAGACTTCAATTGGCGGCTTATATTGTAGGCTTGTTCTTTGTTGCGAGGACTGCTCCCAGCGTCGTTCGCTCCCGTCATGCTTGTTTCCAGCAGAGTTTGCCTAGTTTTAAAGTATTCAAACGCTGTAAAACCTACATTTCTAAATTTAGTCCTAACCCGGCATCAGAAGCTAATTTCTAATATTAAGCAAACCCATTATTATTCTCATCGACGAGTCTCTTTCAGCATGAAAAGCCCAATGTCTGCATGTTCCAACACAAATTGACAGGTTTTTAGAATTTGTATTGTTTTCACACGGCCCAACCTACTTTGGACTTGTCACGCTAGAAGATAAGTTTTTTGTTCAGGTTTACAGTTCACCCATGCAATAATGTGTTTTATTATGTCAAAACCTGCTGCATTTATGTTAGGATTGGACGTACCTGTATGAGGATATTACGTTTTGGCCGCTCCGCTGAAGCTCCATCATCCTTTCTCGTACCTCAGGGTTTGTGCGTATGTAAACTGGGCCTTGGACAGGAGTATTGGGTTGTTCATGTTCGACTTCTGTTAAAATAACCTCGACATCCGGAAAGCACTCTTCTCCATCCTCAGGGAAGTCTCCAGTCACATCGCCTTTGGCTGCATTCGGACTTGGATCCGGCACAGGTTCACGGCCCGGCAGCGACGAACGTAGTTCGTCGTCAAATTTTGAATCCAAGTTAATGCTTCGTGGAGGCGTTTTTTCGCGATCTTGTTTTTCATCTCCTGCACGTTGTAGAAAAGTTTTAGATCGAGTTATAGAAACTTGTAGAAAGTTCTACAAAGTTAGCATACGGAGGATGAAGATGTGCTGCATCTGTCGACTACTTACTCGAAGGCGTGAATGTAGTCAAATCAGGAAAAAGCTTCTTCTTGATCCCCGAAAACGGATTTGTGATTCGGACCTTCCGAACTGGACTCTGGCCATGCCCTTCATAAAATATTGATATTCATCAGTCCTTTGAGTTTAATTTTCATTAGAGGACAGCATCGTACAAAATGTTAGCATACAAACCTGGTGGAGTGGCAGGACTAAACTGCGAAGTGAAGTGCTTTCCTCTCTGCTGCTTCACTTTCTCGGGGGTTGGTGTTGTGTTACCGTGTGGCCTCTTCTTGACTGCATTTGGGTTGAATGAGCCCTGGTATTCAACCAGTACAAATGGGATTCTCCAATTTTTTATGTCTCCTCCAACCTTAGGATCTATGATGTCATGAATTACTACCACGCTACGTTAGTTGTTGTACAAGAAGTATGGAATACACTTATCACCTGCATTACATGTCAAGGTCTGAGCGACACAATAGAGCTGAGAAGCGGCTAGATCTACTCAACCGAATCATATTCTACTAAGTCGCATTCTGAGATGCTCAGTTGTTGTGAAGGCGTCCAATCGATACGAATCAATCAATGATATACCGACCACAAAATGTATCGTGGTCAGTTTAACTGCGATTTTTTTTAATGGGCATAGAAAAAATCAATTTTTTTTTATTTCAAAATTTTAAACATTTTATAAAAATCGGGGATTTATGTTTACTGTCGGGAGACTGATTTGCTAGAAGATAAATATCATTGCGAATACTCATACCGATTTTCATAGGGACTCAGCTACAATCGGCTGCAGTAAGTACACGTGGATGCGGAATGTCAGGATCTGGGTAACAAATTGCCCGGTATTTTCAGAATTAGGACTCCGGGAATCTACATTATATTTTTGCAGTTTGCAACGAGGTAATACCTTTCGATAGAAACCTCACGTGCCTGTTTTGAAGAAATTTGTTTTTTTTTCAAAATTTTGAACATGTTTTAGGGAAATTGATTTGAGTGGAGTTGAGTATCGGGAGACTAATTCGCTAAAAGGCAAATATCTTTGAAATTATCCATGCCAAGTTTCAGCATGATTCATTCAGAAATGAATTTGAAAAAGTTACGTACATAGATCCCCGATTTCGGCGAGTTTGAATAATTTGCCTACTGTCTCCGTCTGAGGCAGAAACTTGGATTTAAAAAAGTATTTTTCGGAGCACACTCATGTGATGCCAAATCACTAGCCAGAAGCTGGAATCAATCTTTAGAAAAGTCTTTCCGCGATGTCACTTACAGCTACTATACTATACTATGAATACTTATTATTGTATTTCGATTTTTCGTGCCATAGTGGAACTTGAGAATTTAAAATAAAGGACTGGTTCTATTTATTACAATGTATCCACGGAGTATATCTTCTGTCATATTCTTAGGCACTACTCCTATTTTCAATCTCTTCGTAGTTTCTAAAGCTTTTTGCAATCAAAGGTGCTTGGCTTCACATACTTGTACTAAAATCGAAAACCTTCTTGTAATGTAAGTAAGTTCGGTTCAAGTCCCGAAACATTCAATAACAAAAGCGAAAAATAATGTTTTCCGCTTTGAAACAACAGCATTTATAAAGAATAACTAAAAAAATCAGTGAGAAGTTCTGTTTAAAATTTAGAAATCCGTTATCTGGACAATTCTTCACGCGGATTCTCTCCAAATCGTGATTATAAGTAGCCAATTTGGACGGTACGGTGTTGCCGAATTATATTAAAACAATTCGGGCCGACTTACGTTGTGTAGGATCTTTGCTCCACGTCTGAAGCTCTATCCTTCTAAAGTCAACGAGCTTTCCATTACTCAGCAGTGCATACTTGGCCCGACGGAATTGAGAATCACGTGGATACTTCATAGAACACTTGTACTGTAACCCATCGAAATGCCAATACATGTGCTTCGTTTCCGGTTTTACCTCGTACAAGTATATCTAGACATAATTGAAACAACACACAAATTAGCTACGGGAGAAGATTCTAGCCTGTCGCACTGGAGTACAAAGTAGTTAGCGGTACATGCTGCGTTTGTTTTGACCAGTCTGTGCCTTAGATTATGTTGACCGTTCTCAATGAATCAATGAAAACTTAAGGCGCTTGGGATAATATCGTTACCTCCCCGGAGCGCGGATTTTTCGGTGGAGCTTTTGACGCCTGTGAGGCATCGGCATTTTCCAAAATGTTTATTGCGGTGCCCAGCGTCAGCGGGGAGTCGACCGTCAAATACACTACCGCCATTTAATTCGTATATGCGTCAGAAATCAAGAGACGAGTTAATGGTGCACATATGATACGGGTACTCAAGAAGTACTTTGAGCAGACCTATTGCTCAGCGCACGACTGAAACCAAAGTGATGCATTTTTGAACGTACATTTTCTAATGCAATGTCGTCGTTCACGTGTAAAGCGCATCTCAAAGTAACCTTTGAACAATACACTGTGGACCATGAACCTCGACGAGAGAATGCACATCGAGCTCCCAAGGTAAGGCACTAAGTACAACAGAAGCTGTGTGATATATTTATGAAGAGATGAACTTACTTCAATTGAAATGGGATACTTCATCTGCACGTAATATGTTTGGAGAACTGTCTCATTCGTGTGTTTAGGACCCAAAATAATTAGCTTTTTGAGCTGCTGGACTACGTTGATAGCTGCGTTTTACCCGCATAAATAAATTTCATTATTTCATAAATTATAATCTATAAAGATTTATGAAATAACTTCCCACAACTCTTAAACACGAAAAAGCTGCATCACCAGAACACTTGTATTCTGCACTAACGTTAATACGGAATTCTGTAGGTAAATATTTGAAGTAACCTACACAAGATGTACAGAGCAATTTGCAAAGGCCGAATGATTTACCTGCATCATTCACACAATACATTGAATCTAGTTCATGAAATAATTTGAACTTTTACTCCTCGGCTTCTAGATTAACCTAAGTCAAGGACTGAGCACAACAGATTACCTAGGTCATAATGCCGATATAAACCTTGGAATGGTCGGTGCCGATGTCTGATTGCGATTGCCAATAGCAATTATATGATACGTAGAGCTCTGCGTAACTGTTGCAGCCTAGTTAATCAATTGTAATTCCTAGAAGTGTTCCTTTACAAAGAGGCGATGAAACCAGCATCTCTAGCTGTCAATATTTACTAATTAAGAATGCATTTTAAATAGCAGTATCACCAAACGGTCATGTTGATCCAATCGATCATCCATCACACATGCGTCATATGCATGTTACAACATGCGATTGAGTCACCAGTCAGCACAATCTACTGGTACAACTGTATAAATCTGTTTAGTGTACACGGATGGGTAATCCAATGTGCATGTCTGCCCTTCCTCAATGATGTTCCCCTGCGCAATAATGCTACTATTAAGCAATCACCAGCAGAACAGAGAGCAACTTTACCATCTGTGGTAAGAGACATGCTTCGATACGCTTGTATCGATGGGTACTTCATTCAGGCAACTTTGTCATGAATCCAGTTGGGTCCTGGATCCTGTTTTGAACTTTGATGCGTGATTCCATGAGTCATGAACCGACTGCTATCACTAGCAGGACTGTCTCGACTACAACCTCTAAGCAGAAACTTGATCTTAAGCAGATCATCCACTTCCTTACTAACTTCACCGCAGATTCTTGAAAGACATGTATGGGTGACGTTTTGTAAAGTTAGGCTAGGTTTTACACCTAACCCTCATGTCCAAACTTGGTATTTAGATATAAATGTGCAATTTATGTGCTATGCCCTCGGCCTAAAAGGCCAGGTTTACACAAAACAGGTAACAACAAAAACTTGTAAGCAAATAGAATATTCCAACATATGCGCTATAACAGGCAGGCCTATGAGGCATTTTCTGCATGCAAAAGCTACGCAGTGTACTTTGCAACCCTTTCAAGTCGCTTTATGCCAAGAAATATGCACTATGCACTATGCAATAGTATTGCATGCAAGATGCAGTATGCAATAGTATTGTATGCAAACAAATATGCAGTAAGCGATAGAACATGCAATAGCATATGCAATACATAAGAAAGTATGCGGTAGCATCTACTTTAATTCTATTAAAGCCTAACCTAACATCATGCTTAAATCTTAGGCTACAAATTAAAGTTGCACTCCAAATGCAAATCGTTGGTGTTTTTGGATTTCATTGTGTATTGGGCAATAGTTTTTATCGTCGTTCTCACCTACACCATTACTAACATTACGTTCAACAACACGAAAATATGAATCACAAATTCTTAACCTGGAAATATGTTGAATGTACAATTACAAGTTAATATCTTAAAAAGTATACATAATTAAAAATGATGATAATGTACAGCCTATGCATACGAGCACAAATAAGAAGACCTAGTGACGATTGGCTACGGCACTGCTGCATATTATTTAAAAGCTTAAAACATGATGCCAAAGCATGACTTAATCGAATCAACTGGGAGATGTCAAAAATACATTCGTGGACCTTGAACTGTTCAGGATCATATAGACAACGATAAACTCAACAGTCAAGCAGTCCAAGAGAGTAACCTAAGGAAACTTCAAAATCAGATTAGCATCATTCATGTGTGGGCCTTCGTCTTGGTAACTCCTCATTTTTCTCCAAGTACTAACTACTATTGTTATGAAAGTAGAAAAGATACAAAATTAAGTATAGTACACGAATTCCAAACGCAAAATCCTCTAAACTTTTAACAACTCGCCGTTTACGCAAAGTAGCTGGTGGGCAAGCCGTTACTACGGAGGTATTCGCCTGAACTTGTGGTAAGTTATCAAACAAGAACAGCGAATATGGGATAGAACTTGAAGCAGTCTGGCATTTTAAAACAAAATTTCAACAAAGGTTATGTCAAATATGTTGATAGCACTGCTTCAGTCAATAGGATAGGAAAAAACCGCGTCAGAACTAAACGTGTGTTTGTGGAACTGTTATTGTTTAGTTAGGCAGAATTATGGTTTAAATGACGCAAAAACTCAAACAAAAGACACAGAAAGCCCTCAGTAGTCATATTTATCTACGTATTTGGTGGATTTTCGGATTCAAGTAGAGTATGCGATCCGCCCGGATTCCATTATAAACCAAAATTGCTTTCACACTAAGCTCAATTTCTTCAAAACATGTTTCCTTTCTGCCTTTTTGTCTACTGCTAGTCACCAGACTATGTATCTAAATCGAGACTTCTTGGAATGGAATAAGGTGAAGAGCACGTAAAACGGAAATTTTTCAATTTCAAAACATTGAGTAACTGCATTCCATAGGCTCACACCCACATAATGCTACAATACTAAATTTCATAATGTATATAATTTTGCAATGTATTGAGCTTGAGTTTAACTTTATTGGTAATGAATCACTTCCTTTGCATCCAATGTTACGCGTTGATAATTTGGTTCCATTCCCATGATTCTCCATTTAACCTTTACGTCTGCTGATTAACCGTAGATAAGCAACAGAAGACGAAAATGTTGTCGAAAAGGAAAAACTTTGATTTATTAAACATGTATGGATATTTCGTTAAAGAGCGTACATGGATAACTTGAAATACCCAGACCCTTGCGAGCGAAGTTTTTCTCACTCAAGTACATAGCCTGATTTTATTGACCAATTTTTGCTTGCAGAAATGAACACTTTAAGAAGGAAGCAGGTCATGGCTACATTCTTGACGATTCTGCAACTTGTGGACTCTCTAACAAGAAGCACGCAGCCTGTGCTTTGGAGACCTAGCAAGGTTCCAGTTACGACAGGATATCAGCGAATCTACTTAAACGTTGTAATGGTTTCACCGTGCGAGATATTAAACAACGAGGTAATTCCCAATGATTTCTACTCTTAGCTACTGTGTCAAGGTAAATGCCCGACCTTGCAATCTCATAATGTTGCTCAACACAGAAAGCCCAACTCTCCATGCCGGCTTCTACACTCCGCCAGAAGTTGATCAGTTAACTCAATACCTATTAACTTTAACCGAATACAATAGTGTTTGAACGCGTTGAAGTAAATATTATGGAACAAGTTTTAACCTCCTGTTTAACTGCTCAGTGTAACCGAATAATATATTTTTAAAGCTACTTCGGCTTCTCGTCTGCTTCGAAATACTGTATTTAAGGTTAGGTTAGGTTTTGAAGGAAACGCACGCTTGTAAACTCTGGATAAGTTAAGTTTGTCAAAATGTTGCGTGGTTAAAAAGCGTGGTTGTAGTAGGCAATTACAGCCTGTTCCGTAATCTTTACGTAATATAATAATAATGTGTCGAGCAATATTCGCAGAATGCGATTGAGTGCGATGGATATTCAGTATGAAATAGAATTTCTTTGTTATTTGAACCATGCTTAAAAGCAAGATTTTCGCATTGATTGCTTCTGAAATTCGTACTTTTTGAACAGGCAATTCACAAGGACCTACTAGAAATTGCTCGCTACAAATGCAACGAACTGTATTCCGAACTCTTCCTCGATGAGGTGACAAAGATGTGTCCAGTGACATTTCAGCACGAAGAAGTTCTGGATCGCCCTCGCCGTTCACTGGAGGAGCTCAAGCAAGGAGAAGTTGTCATTCGTCCTCGACGCTCCCTGCTGCTTCTCCTGATAGGAATAATCGTTGCTACGGTGGTCGTTCCAGTAGGCCTTGGAGTTAGCGCAGTCACAGTTGCAAGCGTAAATTCTGGGAAAATTGCAGATGTGAAAGAAACTATAAATCAACAACAAAATAGAACCACGATACTTGAAGAAAAGGTGAAGGTACTAGAGTTAGCTGTACGTAACCTTCGGATGGACTTGAACTCTATTGTTACGAAACTCGAAAAGCATGGAAGTGATTTCGACGAGCTGAAAGGGAAACAAATTGGAACATCTTACGCTATATCATATGTGACCAGTCGTCTTATGATAGCGAAGCAAATGTTGCAAGAAGCCACACGAAAGTGGAATGCGGGAAAAATTGATCCGGCCTTCCTGCAGTATATCAATTTTACGGTTCCATGTGGGGACGATTGTCCTGTCAACCTGGCGACGGCCAATAAGTGCTCGATTTCGGAGGATAGAAAAACGTTGCACATGGACTTCAACATCCCGATTATCAACAGAACACTACAACTCGTAGAAGCCGATCCGTTTCAGCTCATGTTCAAGGACAAGAACAAGACATGCACAATATCATACACGGGTCCTCGCCATGTTATATTGTCCACTTTGAAGGATTGTGCATATGCTGCAAATGTAAAGGAGCCTGTGACTCATGATCTGATCCTTGCACCAACCCAAGGCTGTATGGCCCATGCGGAGGTGTCATCCCAATCGAAACACTTTACTCTGGAGTTGTGTGATCCTGAATTTCCTAATGACCAGAATAACTTCATACAAATAAAGCCTTTCCATGGTTCAAATTATATTTATTGTCCGGGTAATATGCTTGTAATTGATGGAAAGTTACAGGGATGTCCTGACGGGGTATTTCTTCTCCCAATCACGGCCAGCTTTCGGATCAACGACTTGGAATACTCGGGATCCCAGGCCTATCTTGAACACCATGAAATCATTGATCCATTGTTCACCATGCGTGCCAATTGGCATATTCAGCCTTCATTGAATCTCAGTGACATCAGGGATCATCCGCTGCTAAACCCACAGGTAAACAATACCACATCGTGCTGCTTACGTACGTCATGCGTGATATTGATAGAATGGTACGTGATAGGTTGTGCTATGCATGACACAGGCTTATTTTCACTTTCTTTTATGTTATTCGTAGGAAACGACGACGGCGTTGGAAATAAATAATCCCATTGTGTGGAGCACACTTGCCACTTTAGGATTTATGGTCGTAGTCCTAATTGCTCTGCTCACCTTCGTGTGCGTTCGTGTTAAAAAGGTGCAGCCGGACGCTGAACTGGAAATGGAAGGGGAAAGTGACCGAGATGAGTGATTTGATAAAGTGTCAAGTAGTATGAGCCTAATCAGTAGTAAAATACCATTCGTTTCTATAATAGTGCCAAATTGTACTTTGAAAAATATATAGAAATCAATATAGTAACAGAATGATGTCACAATGCAACAAGCCTCGATCCGTAGTCTTTCAGAGTTATTTGTTACTTGATACCAATAGCAGTGAGTGAAAACATTCCCATTCGTCCCATATTTGCAAGATCATGTTAGGCTAGCTTAAAATTTGTGTCATTTGGAATTTTTTCAAAAACAAAATCGGGGAAAACAAATAACACTGTTCTACTTTATTGAGATTCGACGAATTTTTGCCTCGATGAAAATACTTGAACTATTCATTTTATTATACAAAAAATTGCCATTTAAGCCTTCCATAATTCAAATGCATTGAGCCACACTCATTTAAATGAGTTGAGCGCCCACTCGGTCAAACATGTTGAGCTCCCTGAAGTTTAAGCCCCCACTCATTCAAATACATTGAGCTCCTTGACGTTTAAGCCTCCACTTATTCAAATACATTCAGCCCCCACTCATGCACAAGCATTGAGCCCCCTGGTTCTTGAGCCCGCACTCATTGGAATACACAGAGCCCCCACTCATACAAATACATTGAGCCCCCGACTCATCAGAATACACTGAGCCCCCACTCATTGCAATACATTGAGCCCCCAACTATTTGAGCCCCCAACTATTTGAGCCCCCAACATTTGGGCCCCCAACTATTTTAGCCCCCCAACTATTTGAGCCCCCAACTATTTGAGCCCCCAACATTTGAGCCCCCTAACATTTGAGCCCCCAACTATTTGAGCCCCCAGCTATTTGAGCCCCCAACATTTGAGCCCCCAAACTATTTGAGCCCCCACACTATTTGAGCCCCAACATTAGAGCCCCCTACTATTTGAGCCCCCACACTATTTGAGCCCCAACATTAGAGCCCCCTACTATTTGAGCCCCCAACTATTTGAGCCCCCAAAATTTCAGCCCCCAACTATTTGAGCCCCCAACATTTGAGCCCCCAAACTATTTGAGCCCCCAAACTATTTGAGCCCCCTAACTATTTGAGCCCCCTAACATTTGAGCCCCCAACTATTTGAGCCCCCAAACTATTTGAGCCCCCTAACATTTGAGC
>JAQFXZ010000894.1:0-14845 GCA_034694025.1 Ceratophysella scotica | reverse complement strand
ATGATTAATTAATTACGGATTACGAAATGCATCATCAAAATCCAATTTGAAATTAAACGGAAAGCGAAGACTGACTACAGGGATTAGGGATTATGATGACCATAAGTATTTTAAGTTAAGTGCTGAACGAACCACATAGAAACGCTTCATCGCTACTCGCTACCGCTACTCCCTATATACAGTATTTATCTAATGTATGTAGGATGTAGGTTACCCATACTCAACTCATAGCAGAGTACTTTTTTATTAATAAGAGAGATTCTGGGTGTGTTTGATGCAAAAGTTCATAGTTTAAATTTTAATCTCAATTTTTCATAGAGATGAGTCCATATTCCACGCTCAAAGTTTATGTTACGTTAAATATCTAGCTTAAATAAAGAGTCAGCCACTCAAATCCAGCATCTGAGTCTTGAGTTCCAAGTTATTATTATCAGATTCAAAAGTAAAACCAAATCATCTTAAATCCAAACAGAAGTGCCAGCTAGAAATTCATTTACAATATGTATTTTTAAAACAAGCTCTTGTTTACCAAAACTTTTGACTTGTGACTAGTTAATTTTATGCGTGTAAGATCATGTTTATGAGCCGACCACGAAGTACCAGTGAAAGTACCAAATCTCGAGCTGGACTCGTTGAAGATGAAGAAGAAAACGTCGGTAAGAAAAAGTATTTAGATATAATTAATCCCCACGGTTCAAGCAGCAGATGCACACAACCACGAAATAATGCATGCATAATGTGTCAAATCAACTTTTGCAACTTGCAAATTTCATGCCATTGTACGAGGGTTGTTTCAAATGCTTGGTCAATTTTTAGAAAATCTGTAAAATGGACAAAGCGAATGATTTATGCTGAAACTTTGACCACATTTAAAGTAAATAAAAACTGTTTTTATAGATATTTACCCAAATTATTGCTGCAATAAAACATGATTATTGCTGTACCTATTGCTCCACCCAATTCATTCGTTACTGCCTGCCTCTTTCACAGCTTTTCCAAAAACCAGTAAAAAAAATTTTTAAACCATCATACACCACCGGAATATTTTCAATTATTTTGCAGGTGAAGCGGAAACCAAGGGTTTGTGTAAATGCTCCTTTGATAAATGTACCATAATCTCGACCCTTGCCACAATCGTCCTCGTGGGACTCATGGTCATCGGTCTTGACATTTCAATTAGCCAATGGAGACGCTCAGGAGAGCTTGCGTACTACCGTTCCTATGCTAATGGAACTTATAAATTACACGGTACACCTGAGGAATACGCCATTTTCCACCCACTGGAGCACATGGATGCCCGAGTGGAGGAAATAGACTTTAATTACGTTCAGCTGGACATCTCCGACTTATTCCTTACCTTCCGCTACGCATATAGGCCCACCGTGATCAAGCTAACAAATATGAGATTTGTGGGAAAAGTGTCCAAACGATTAAGAAACGAATTTTCTTCTTGGAGTTATATGCGAAACTCCAATCCTGAGCTCATCGTAGAATTCAATCAGTCCATTGGACCGTTCACGACTTTCCAAGTTGACCAATGTGACAACTGCGTACTCAATGCCTCGAATCCAGACGATTTGAGTCAGTTCCAGCACAAGGACTGCTTGAAATCCGTATTCTTACTACCACAGTCCATGTCATACTTGTACCCCAAACCCGACCATTGGAACTATGAAGATGGTGGGATAAAGGTCAAAGTTTTCGGTTGGAATTTCGTTGAGTTCAGTCAAGGGTCTAGCTCACTGACCTCCATGCACAAGAATTCGGAGCAGATTCTGCAAGAAGTTTTAAAGATCCCTGTATACCTGAAAGAGCTTCATCTGCGTGAGTGTGAAATTAAGCTTTCCACACTACGCAAATTCCAATCGAGTCTAACGAATTTGACACTGGACAATGTGAATGTAACTGGTGGAACTGGTCGACTTTCGGAAATATTTTCCAGCTTTCGTAATCTTAACGAACTGACCTTGAAATTTGGCTACTGGGAAGAATTGGATGGAATCAACAGTTCAACATTCAAACACCAAGCAACGTCAAAATTGGGAACTGAGAACCGAAATCCTTATACGGTGGACTTGACTGACCTGCCTTCGTCACTCCGCATTGTTCGACTTTCCAATGTGATTCTTCGTTCTCAGAACTTCAAAAAACCTGTTACGAACCTCCATTTGAATCTCAGTCTTCTAGTAATTCATGGAACCATTATTGAGGACCAAGAGAGCTGGAACATGCTACATGACTCCAATTTTGTTCAGTGCGAGCAATTTGCTTTTCAGAATGTGAATAATGGGGCAGCGGAAAAGATATATTCAGATCTTCCTCATGTTCAAGCAACCATGCCATGGTTAACACATTCATTTCTTGAAAGTAAGATGGACGTTCAACAGACGACCAAATGGATCTTTCTTGACAACATGGTTCCACTAGTGAGTGACGAACAAGAAGCAGTGAACGATTTTGATAACAAAAAAGAAGGCCATGAGACAATGATGGAATATTTAACCCGACACGGAGCATCATCAAACGTCATGTTGTCCAGCGCATTACTGCTGCATGCGGAAGCACAGAGTAATACTTCGGGAACAGTTCAATGGAAGGTGCGGGATATCAAGAATCATGTTGAGCGAAGTTCCATGTGGTTCAAACTGTTGAATGTGGGAGTGTTTTTGGACAGGAATTGGATTACAACTTCAAAATGGTGAAAAGTGTTGCTAGGGATTGACGATTTTGTCATATCTGTTTCTTAAAATTACAATTTTAAACTCCTAAATCGAATTCCAAACGCGCATCAACATGTAATGGCGATTATGGATAGTTATTAAAAATATTAATACTACGTTTCATGTTAAAATATTACATTCTATATATGAAATACTACGTTGCATTCAAAATAAAAATAATATTGAATCAGTTCAGTTTCGGTAGTGTATAGCAAAAGCGAAAACCAATGAATAAATGCATAAATCAAAATTATGATCGTGCATTGCTTTGCACTGCGTCGTACAAGCTCAATTTCAAAATTGTATATGTGCGTTTTGTGCAATTTACTGTAAGATCGTGTTAAATTTTGCAGTATGTAAATGTAACTGCGTATTTGATTCTGTGAAACCCAATTTGCAGCATATCCAACCACATCTCTTTTCTCTTATATGCTCGTTAAGTCTTATGTAACGTGAATTTTAGATTTTATTATGTATTTATGTTTTTTAGGGAATTGTTGTTTTCGCCCAGCAGATATGAATTTTGTCTATAAAAAAAAGTGCATATCGTTTCTTGTGCGAAATTCTAATGCGTCTGGTTGCTGGTAAGGATTTTCAATCGCAGGAGCTCCCATCCAAAGGTTCTTAATTATGGAGCCTTTGTTATTGAAAGTTGAGCGATTTAATCGGAGAATGAAATACTACGTAGTGAGACAGTGAGACATTGATACTTGATGCGTGATTAAGTTATTCCCAAGTTCGTTCAGGTGTTTCATATTTAGTTTGAGTTAGGTATTTTCCTTTTCTTTCGTGCAAAATTAGCTGGACACAAACGTCCCTCCCTCCACCATGAATTTATCGTTTTTGAGTGTAAAAAAACAAACGAGTTTTGGATGGGGAGTCCCTGACTAGTTCACCTGGCTGGGATGGGACAACGTATGAATCTATGGATCTACCTGCGTCTGTCCTTACGTATTAGCACTTGCTTGAGTTCAACAGTTCTTAACAATGCCATATATGCTCGTCCAATCCATTATTCGGTCGTCATGCATTGCTATGCTACATAATATTATGTATTTCCGTTTCTTAACAATCTGCGAAAAACTCGTGAAAACGAGACGTCAGAGCAAGAAATTGATGAGTGACTCATCGCAATACCATTGGCAGGGATAGGCAAGATCACCAGAAAGTGGTTTTAACGATCATTGATCTTAAATGAAAACGTAAGTTCATTTTATCACACGATCTAGATCAGGCAAAATCACGAACATTTTCAAGATGAAGATCCAAGATCAGGCAAAATCGCGAAAATTTTCAAGATGAAGATCCAAGATCAGGTAAAACCACGAAAATTTTCAAGATGAAGATCCAAGACTAAGCAAAATCACGAAAATTCTCAAGATGCAGATCCAAGATCAGGCAAAATCACGAAAATTTGCAAAAGGCAGATCCAAGATCAGGCAAAATCACGAAAATTTGCAAGAGGCAGATCCAAGATCAGGCAAAATCACGAAAATTTTCAAAATTAAGATCCAAGATCAGGCAAGATCACGAAGATTTTCAAGATCAAGATCACAAAATTATTGGTCTTAAAGATCAATTAACCGAAAATCTTGATTTTGATTTTTGATTTTCAAGATCATAGGACCGTCTAGGATCAAGATCCCTAGATCAAGATCAGGATCATTTGACAGTCTAAAATCGCGATCTTAAAATCAGTGATCTTGCTCATCTATGAACATTTAAGACGTTGTGTCGTTACCTCTAATTCGAAAACACTCGTAAATTCCAAAGTTGGACAGCGATGAATCCAAATTAACACCTTATTTGCGTATACGAGTATGACTGACGCTTCCACAAAAAGTCAATATTTCTGTTTTTTTACATGCTGTTTGCATTGACGGACCTCCTAATGAGTAAATCACACAATATTATTATTATTAGTAATACTTCTCGGCTTTATGCTCTTGTTAACTGCTTGTAATTTTTGAGAAATTGGAATAAAATGTTTAATAGTTTTCTGGTGTAGCACCTGGGCCAAACTACGACTAAGCATTTGCTAATCTTTTTTTCCTGCTAAAACGCCAGCCGTTGAAGGTGCGAGGAGGAAACTGGGAATCACATAAGCCCAACTGGAGCTAATTAATCTAATCATGTAAAGGAAGGTCTTTACATATAGTCTTAGTAGCAAATAAGTTATTGGTAATGATCCTGTGGCTTGGTCCAACCTTGGAAAAAATAAGTTGAATTAGTTTAGTAAGTACAAAAATGTTGTCTTCCCATAATGGGAACTGATCAAGCATCAGGTACCCCAAGCCCCAACCCAAACTATCCTGTATACATACCACAATCAACGTCCACGTAACTAACAATTAGCAGGAGCATACATATTACCTGAGAACAGGTTTCTGTGGTGTGCTGCACAACAGGATACTAAATTGTAGTTTTTCCTAAAAAAATGCCTGGATGAAAAATGAGCCTAATGTTCTCTCTTTTGAGCCAAATTCAATTCGCAGTCGTTCCTTGGGGCGCTGTGGACGGACATATAAGTCCAACACCATTTGCATCATCAACAATCTGCGATTCAATCACCGTCAAACTTCCGACACACGCTTTCCCACGATTTTTGCACCTATCGCTTTCACTCAACATGTAGTTTCTGGATATTGTGTTGAACTGATGAACCAGAAGCAGGAGGTGGTACTACCTGCAACGAAACACTAACCGGTTTTTGTTGTGAATTGTGAATTCTTGCATAAGTACGTCAGTACGTGTAACGTGTAAATAGCAAATTAGTTGAGTAATAAAACGGAACAAGGGCAGTTCGCTGGAATCCAGAATCCTTCCTTCCACAGCCGAGTATTACAGAAAGTGACGCAAGTGCTTCCGGTTTTATACTTTTGAAACTTTGTAGTGACTTGTGAACAATAGTCCAATTTGAACCTTGAACCTTGAGCACTAGGCAAGTTGGGATCACAAATTGAACGGATTCTCATTGATTGCTTGCCCCGGAAGTTGTAAATCAGAAGATCGACAAATTTGATTTTCATTCAGTGTGTTGCTACTAATGTCTGAAGATACTTTACTACCTAAAATGACAGCCAGTGGTGGTAAGTACCCATTACGATATTTGGAATGGCTTGTCTCTTAAACAGCTTAAACATGGTCAAAATGAGTCACGAACGAGTCCCCGTCAGGAAATCGGCAACTAAAAATGCAAAAATGTGTTCCAGTCCAGACGGCTAAATTCATTAAATTCAATACTTTAACTTAATTGTTTCGGTAAAAAAGCGGTAATGAAAATGCCAGACTTCAGAACGTTTTTCACCGCCGACGGTACCGTCACAAAAATCTCAGCCTCATCAACTGATTAGCCTCTAATTAGTGCCAACAAACTTTAAGCTTTACTCTCACAAAAGTTGAACGACGTTAATATTCTTCACAAATAAGCATTTCAGAAGGATCCATGTCAAAAGGGCCAAAACAATAAGGGCCAAAAAATGGCCAAAATTATAAAGTCATCCAACGAGCTAACCTAACCTAACCAAAAGGACAATTACGATACCTGTTCTATGCGTTGACCTGGTTGAGCTGAACCTAACCTACCTTAACCTAACTTAACAATCCATTTTGAACTCTTTTGCCATATTGTAAATTGCGTTGAACCTTTTTGACCCTTTCTGTTTTGGCTGTTTTCACTCACGTGCTTCCTTTCAGAACATGAGTTTCAAACGTCATTGAATACATTCTGCAATTCTCGCAAAACCGCGACTCTAAAAACCGCGACACAGCGAAAAAAGACGACAGCAACAAACGCGACACACCCGACACAACGACACCAACAAACGCGACACACCAATAACAGCAAAACAAAGCAATAACAGCCCGAAGCACGGATGAGGTTCGGTTAGGTTTCTGAGTGTCGCGGTTTTTTTGGTGTCTCTTTTTTTTTACTCGCTGTTCTTTGCTATTGTCCCCAGGTTATTGTATGCCAAAAATTAGGCACATTTCCTGTATATTCCGATTTCAGTTTAGGAAACATGCCAATGGCATGTTAAATTGAAAAACGTATTTTTTGAATGTCATGATGCCATTCCAAAAATACGTTTTTCAATTTTTGGAATAATTCGTAAATTCCGAGTTAAACTCATCAAAACAGTTCAAAGTCATGCGATTTTTAAAATTATTTGATAGAAAAGCACCGTCAAGGTGTATTGACAACCAGATGAATTAGCCTTGAGCAATCTTTGGTCTAAGTCTATTGACAAGGTTTATACAAGGTCTGGTTTGCTCAAGGTTTGCTTTTAGTCAATAAACCTTGAGCACCGTACCGATTGACTTCCACAGCTCTCTGGAACCTTAACCGTTCGTATTACTTAAAACCTAATTAACAATGCCGATTTGCTATATTATTTGCAGAAAAGGGACCTAGTAGAGATCCAGAATCTGGCTCATCGTCGGGATCGGTGTCAAAGCGTAAATCCACACCGAAGAATATAAGTCTACGAGATTTCCTGAGATGGCCTCGTCTAAGGAAGATTATCATCCATTCAAGTATAACCACTTTGGTTGTTATCATACTTCTAGTAATCCTTATGACCACCATATTCTCTATTTTGACCGCCTTCGGCATTCCTGTCATCCGCCTCGTCGGAGATATGCACGGTAATGCAACGGCTGACCTTGGTACCCTCGGACTTGTCAACCTCTTCCCTAAATTTAAAGTGGATCTTAAAGTTAAATTATAGATTACAAATAAGTTAACCGTCAACAAAGCCATGTGTCAAATGAGCTGGACATAATTTATTTTATTGACCTATTCTTCCCCACATATTTTACCAACTCGGCCTCGAATCATTTAGCTGTTAGCCGTGTTTTACATAGTTTTGTTAGCATTTCCTAAGATTTATAGATTTGTTAAGTGATGTAATTTTGCAATGCATTTGATTTTGATCTTTAAGTAAGGATAATGTACAATACGCCAAATGATTGTCTGCTAAACTAATTTATGTCAAATGAATTTCTAGTTATGTACTTGCGTTCGTAGTTTGTCGTTGACGATTTTTGTTGACAGAGTTCCTGAATTGACTTTTGACTTTTATCAGTAATCGGATCTCGGATCTGCAGTTCTTCCTCTATTTTCGGTTCTTCCTTCGCTTTCTCGTTTTTGTAGTTCGTGAATTAGTCGGGAGAGGATGACGTGCTGTTGGCTCGAGGGGATCTTTTATCTCAGCGTTGTTGGCTGCAGGAGCCTCAGTATCCTCCTTCTTCACACTACTGACCTTGCCAGTCTTTGACTTGACCGTTCGGGATTTCTTCGTAGTTTTTTGCCCTGTGGGTTTACCAGCTCGTTTACTGGGATATTTATCTCCAGATGGCCGTGTCCCGTCGTCCTCGTCATCTTCATCCGAATTGTCGTCACCTGAATCTCCTGATTTGTCCTCGCCATCCGAATTCTCGTCCCCTGCTTCCATGAGCCCAAAAAATTGTGAACTTGTTTTTGGACATATTAGATTAGGTTAGGTTCGACTTGGAAATTAGCTTTCATGTTACAATACAATTTGTCTTACTTTCCATTTCTTGGTCACTCCCACCACTCTTATCATCGGAGTTAAGGTTTTCAATCAGAGCGTTGGCTTTCGCTTCCACCAAAAACTTCATGAATTGATCGAACTGTTCAGCGTGTGGTGCTTCTTGGAGATCAAATCCAACTTGTTTTGCCCAACCTTGGATGAGTTGCTCAACGGGAGGTAAGTCATTAGGAATGTTTTCGGTTGGATTATCGCCACCACCATTTGGCTGCTGCTGGTCAGTCAGGGTGCTATCTAATCCACTGTAGAAATATTTAAATGATACTGTGCCCAAATTCAAAATAATGTGGTTACCCCTAAATACTTGCTTCTAATACATTCTGTATCAATTCCTTACCCGCTGTCCTGTTCGATGGTTCCTCCGCCCTCAGTTTCCGGGTCGTCGCCGTTGGCAGTTTCTGCTTGACCTTGAAGTTCGGCTTCAGAAGAGTTTTTATCAGCTACACCTACGCCGTCAGATTCAGAGCTTTCGTTCCCGTTACCGGCTCCGACGTCGTCGTCTTCGGCAGCAATGTTATTCTGAGCGTATGACTTCTTGGACATAGTGTCTCCCATTTTTCACACGGAAGATGTGGTCTGCTCTGTCAGTTTAGGCAGCTTAGAAACAGAAAACTCAAAATTACACTGTATTTGAAGTCACAACATGTGATTACAGCTAATTCTTATTAAATAAACTGAAATTAATCGACGGAATGTTGAATAAAAGCTGAAGATTGATACCGGCAAGGATCACTCACCAGTTACTTCTATGATCCTACCGACGACCAGCCGACGACACCGACAAATATCGTACACGTTCCTTTGTGCTGATTGCTGATCGAAAAAAAGTTGAATAAAATTTACAAAACTTAAATTCAAAATACTCGCAATAACGGCTTACCGTTGTTGTGTGTCAGGAGAACGTAAAAAGATGCCAAGACAACTACCAAATTGTTCTTGCGAATTTGTCTTTATGAATGAGGTCGTTGACCTCGCGTCGAAGTAATCGCTCCTCTCCTGCTGGCTTGGCTGTTGCTATGCTGATGCATGCAAATAATGCAAGAAATATGTGCGCGGAAATTCAAAATTCATCGTTATCTAGAATCACTTCAATCGAATGGCTATGAAGTACATAAACCAAGAATGCTCCGGTGGTGTTCTGAGCCTGTTGCAGCCTGCGCGGCCAATGTCGCCTCCAATTATCATGTCATTGTGGCCTCCCATGGAGTGTGATTTAATTCAAGTTATGCTATATTATATTAGGTTAGAGGTTTCAGGCTCAAAATCAATCGAAACAATTAAGGTCTGCGGTGTTCCGAAAATTCTAACCTAACTATTGAAGAAAATGGAAAGAAAACGCGGAAGCAACGCTGGAAGGCAACACAGCATTGGGGTTTGGTTTACATTTGACCCTTTCTAAACCAAGAAACAACGGTCACCAACTCAAAGCCCATATCCTACCCTATAGGCTAATGAATTTGCCAAGACATCTTGCGGTCATATCATGTCATGCCGGTAATTCGCTTCTTGTCGTGTCCAAATCAATTCTAAACCAAACTTTATTTCATGGCATAACTAATCACAACAAATAATGCATAAAAGGTAAAAGCAATGAATAATGAAGTAGCTGAATAAGTAAAAAGATGAGGATACGAAGTTCAATCCCAAATATATCTATGATATATCTGATATATAAATAGGATAAGCTGAAATGAGTAACTTTAAATTGAAGAAAACACAATTACTAAAAAAAGAGCCCACAAATTAAATTAGTAGTTCAATATTCCAATAGGAACTGCGGTATCTGTGTCCATTTGTGTGGGCAGGGGACAGACATTAATTGCTGGGCACACCTGAAAATACAGATCAGTTTGTACATTTGTACTGTCATGAAAACGAGAAGCCAATCAATGTGAACGTGAACTGTGAATGTATTAAAACTTACAATGTCTGGATCCAGATCTTTGATCATGACAAGGACAAAGGTATGACCGTACGTCTTTACAATGTCGTAGCATTTTTGCAATTGTTCTTGATCTTTTAGGAATTCTTTGCAGTAAAATCTGACCAATTTTGCAAGATCCTTTTCCGTCGAATTCACATGTTTCTCGAAAAAATTCTGCGCCTTCGCAGCGATGGCCTGACAGAGCTTACACCTTTTCGGATCAGGCTTAAATTCAACATCCATTTCATCGTTATCTGCGAGTCGCTCGTTCGTGTCCATTTCTGTGGGTACGGGACAGACATTAAGTGCTGGGCATACCTGAAAAGACACAAAACATCAATTTGCACTGAACTGAAAACGAGAAACCAACCAAAGTGAACGTGAACTATTAAAAACTTACAATGTCTGGATCCAGATCTTTGATCATGACATGGACAAAGGCATGCCCGTACGTCTTTACAATGTCGTAGCATTTCTGCAATTGTGTCTTGTCTTTTAGGAATTCTTTGCAGTAAAATCTGACCAATTTTGCAAGATCCTTTTCCGTCGAATTCACATGCTTCTGAATAAAACTCTGCGCCTTCACAGCGATGGTCTGACAGAGCTTGCACCTTTTCGGATCAGGTTTAAATTCAACATCGATTTCATTTTCATCTTCCAGCCGCTCGTGGGATTCCAGTGATGCGTAAACAACAAGTTGACGGGATTCCTGTTCATCGTCTCCATTTAATTGTTCAGCGGGGCGGAGTTCCGCCAATATAATCTCGTCTTCAACAGCCGCCAACAGAATTTCTTGTTCGCCTTTAACAACGGTGAGAAGCGCCCAAGTTGGTGCAACGTTTGCGGTTGCGCTGACCAGCTGCATGTTATAAAATAAAGAAAATAAATATGAAAGCGGGTATCGGAAAAGGAATTTTCTGGGCCCAGAACGTCCGCATGCACCCCACATTGTAGCCTTGTATCAGGAGAAGACAACGCACCCATTTATGGATCCATCAATGCATCCCGATGGCCGCCATCTTGGTTCAAAATGGCGGCCAAAAAAGTTCGACTTTTTACCCTTTGGTTTGATTTGGATCATTTTGGCGGCGTTTTGTAGGATATGTTAAAGGATTTTCAGAACAGGTTTGCTTGCCTCAAAATTTGATCGGGAAGTCGGTCAAAAACGGCGCCAAAGTTGAAGGGGTCAAACTTTGAGGCGCTTGCATGGTCCGCTAAATGTTTCGAGGTCAAAACAAGTGGTTTTTGTAATCAGCACTTTCTAAGGTACTATTTTAGCTTTGCAGAAAACCTCCAAAAAACCTCTAATTTACAATTAGGTCATGAGCAGTAGGTCATGACATGGTCACCCTAGCACTTATACACAAAAATAATTTTTTTGTCAATTCGGATCATACCGGATGCGTTGGAACAACTTCACAGACGAATCCCATCACAGCGCACATCTCCGCCGGATTCATTTTCTGAACGTAATTGTAAATTGTATGTTTATCTTCCAACATCGAGACAACGGCAAGACAGGAGCTGCTGTAGCCGTCCAATAATTGCCCGCAAAACTAAAAAACAATTGTTTAAAAGTAATAATGGCGCCAGTGCCGTTTATCAACCTGACTAGCTATGTTTTTTTAAATTTTAAATAAATATAACTAGTACCTCAAACATCTTATTGACTAATTCTTCCCTTGACATTGCCTTCAAGTATGATACAGCTTTTCCAATATCTTGATCGCACACGGCACAAGGGCTATCCTTGTCCTTCAAGCCAAACGGGGCAACAGTTTTGCTCGGCTCTATTTCCTTGACCTCCCTCAACATCTCGTCAATCCGGACATTATTGCAGAGATCCAATACAGCACATACCACTTCCGGTTCCATTCGAGATTTCAAGGCGTCAACTAATTCAGGAAGGAAGTCATCCGAAATCTTGCGACACTCCGCAGCGACGATCTTCAGTGGGATCAAGTTGCAATAACGTTCCAGAACTTGGCGAACCTCGTCCTAAATTACACGGATTGCGTAAGTTTAAGTCAAATACCCGCAAATGCCATTAAATTCTTTGGCGTTCTTAAATTATTCGAAGTTGTCTTCCAAGAAGCTGATCTCAGATAAAAATACCTGTGAATCACTACTCAAGAGTTGACCCCGGGCTTCCTTAACCATTTCCTTGCAAATCTTACACACTCCGCCATTGTCAACGGGTTGCTCCATCGGTGCCCACACGTTCGTGATACAGTGCGAAACCGCAGCGCATTGTTTCGCTTGGCTGGAATTAAAATACAGAAATGTCTGAAATGAAATTGGAGAATAATCGCAAATTGTTAAGACACAAATTGCAAATACAATAAAATTGCAAAATGATCGGCTACTGTCCTTAATATTACAGTTTTTGCAAATTCAGTGAGCGATAGCGTCAGCCGGGCTGAGCAAAATCATAAAAAAATGATTTTCAAAGTAATTGACCGAAATAACCGAAAATTCTCCTTCAAAATCTCAAAATCAATCGCTTTCGCCGCCAAAGTCAAATCATAAAATCAAAATCAACATTTTTTATTTTAAATCGTCATTTTGAAATCAAATCGCGATTTAAAATCGCCAATGTGATTTCCAGATCATTGTACATAGATACTCCAACAAAATCAAAATCAGGTCCTTTCTTCAAACTCAAAATCCGAAAATCAAAATCCTTAAAATTGACAAAATCATGATTCTCAAATCAGTTAAATAATCAGTTAATTAATCCAACCTATTCGCAGTCACATATTTATGGTGACACTTGTATTAAAATTAACCTTCGCAATTCGCAATGAGCATCCAAGAATAGCGCAGCATTTTGAAATGAAGATAATGAGATCTGCATCAGAATACAAAGGCTAGCGTGCATGCCAAAGATGAAATCCGAGCAAACGGCATTCTCAATCTCGAATTACGAATTACGAACGACAACAGATTTCGCTCTAGCAAAACTCAGATGGAGTAACGAGAAGGCAACGTCCTTTGTCTAATATGCAGCGTTAAGCGTTACTTTAATTTACTTGGAATCATGAGTGTTTACACATAAAATTGTGACTAACTTACAAAATATTGTAGCACCAGTAAGCTCGACCGTGAATGATGCAAGAGGTCAAATCCGAAAGTTGCGTATTGTCAACTTCGTTGTTGTTGACCACGAAGGGACTTCCAGTGACCACTGACAAAATACCCACACATAGTAACAACGTAATTATAATGTTCTTCATTATTGCTTGTGACATTAGCCACAGAATGACGACACGAGCAGTTTTCAGGTCAGTTAAGCCTTGGGAACTAAATTAGAAATGAAACGAAGACTGAAACTAAATGCTTTTTAAGTAGCTCGAGTGTCTCGTATGGAGTATGAAGAATGACTTCACTAAATAAAATAAGAATACGGATTTACTGACTTAACTAAACATAACCAAAGTCCAAGTTTCATTTTCATGATTCATGATTCAAGTTTGGAAAGGGGGCAGGAAGAAATTCAAACAAAACGACAAACAAAAGTACCTACTTATATCTTGTTAGTTTTCTCACATCTTTGGATCGTGGATTGTTTGCCCTCGCCTCGTCAGCATGGTATGTTCTTGGTTCTTGTTGGGTACCAAGTGACAGTGAGGCTAACGTTGGTGTTTGTCAAATGTAGATAAGTTCCATAGTTGTGGTTTGTGATTTGTGACCTGCCCTCGAAAACTTCAGTTCAGTTTCATATCAGTTAGGATTCACACTGAGTGGAAAGCGGCTTGCAGTAAATTACATACTAATATGTGTTCGAGCTAATATGGACAATTATTGGCTATTTTACATAATAGCCGGCTAATGTGGAAAATGAATGGAATTCTAAAGAACGTTCATTCCCGCTTGCAAATATGTATACCGGATTTCTGTAATTAGCTGCTCCTACTCAGAATTGCATGCTCTTTCCAATGGTGTAATTCTTAATTCAATTAAGATACAGTTAAGACACCTAAAACACAATTCGCAAATCAACATACAAATCTAAGTCCAGACAAATCAAGAAGTCAACCCTGAACACGTGTTTAGGTATTGATTGAATTAAAAATTACACCATTGGAAAGAGCTTAAAATTTTAGTAAGAGCAGCTAACTTCAGAAATCGGATACACATTCGTATTTGCAAGCATTAATCAACGTTGCTTTGAATTCATTTTCCATATTAGCTGGCTAGCATGTAAAATACATAGCCAATTATGCCTATTAGCTCCAACATATGCATATAGTATTCCTTTAGGGTGTAGGACGTCGATATCTGAGCTTGTTATTGACTTTACTACTTCTTTTTAAGTTTAAACTAAGTAAATAAATTACAACTGATAAAATCCTGTGAGAGGATCACTCACCAGCAGTAACAGAATCGGTCTACCCTCATTTGAGTTTGTGTGCAGTAGTGTGGGTGTGGAGCTGTTGGATGCAGGAATGATTCATTTTTCGATCACATCATGAAACAAGATGATTATTTCAGGGCCGAAAAATGTATGCACTAAAAACCTCCGAAATATGTATGCAAATATGCCCTCAAAATCCACGAAATATGCAGTCAAATATGCGCTTATAAAATCAAATTTGCGCTTATACAAGCAAATATGCCCTCAAAAACAA
>JAQFXZ010000893.1:0-14861 GCA_034694025.1 Ceratophysella scotica | reverse complement strand
CATTAACTCTTGACTAATTGAGTTGCCCAATTGCCTTGTAAGCCAGGTCTCTTTTACCAGTTTTATACTGTTTATTCTATATCCATCAATAAATTCGGGCATCCCGTCAACCCATCTGCTACAACTAATTCCCATTTTAACGCACCTAAATTTCTTTGACCTCCGAAATCGGCTTGACCTGTTCAAGACAATGCGGTGTCATTGTGGCGGAATATCGAGGCAAATCAACCCTGAACGATTTCCATGAAAAGATCGGATCTCGGATACATTGTCTACCGTCCTGGGTACAGATTCTGTTCGAAAGTGAAAGTCATTGACTCCATCCAAGATGTGAACAGGAAGGAAATATTTCTACTAATTTCTACTAAAGCAATTTCCGGTCAGCTCGGATCGTGACAGTTCACCAGGAGAATACGAAATTATAGACACTGGTACAAACATATTGGTGGGGAAATTAAGCAAGAATTGGATAGGTGAAGCTCCAGCCCGTGCTCTCCTTTCTTGTTCAACAAGGTGCGGGGTCAGCTTTCTGGGTTAGGACATGGATGTGACCATGAAGATAATGGGGACTCATGGGGACTGTGTACGGTGGTTGAGACGAACGGGTTTATCATTCGAAAGGGTTTCTGTGGAAATGCAATAAATCTAAATTTTTCTGTTCCATGTTGTTCAGTATTATTGAAAATAGCTCAAGATTGGTTTCGCAGACTTAGAATGAACAATGATTTACAGAAGCTACAAATTAAATCTACTCTTGAAAGCTTTGTGTATTTATATCACGTTAGTTAGGTTTGGACTCAGTGTTCAGCGTGGAGTTCAGGGTCACAAACAAATTCCAGTTTCCAGAAAAACCGGAATAACAGACGCATAAATTCATAAACTACAGATGACGAGGCAAGATAAACATCCTCAATGTCAAAGTTAGAATAATGGTGCAGCCCATTCTGGCGCAAACCCTTTACTGTCCCATTAAGGCGCAATATGCTGGAATCTGGATGCAGCGTTTTTGCCAGAGATAAAGGCCATCCAAGTCTTACATAGTGTTAGATTTAGGAGACGTTTAGTATGTCAATTTTCTAAAATACGCAATACAGTAAATCCATGAAATCAACAAATTGTGCTACCTACGGATTATTACAGCAGGGCAACCACCTGAAGAATAACTACTACTAGCGTTTAAATACACTACGATTTCATTAAAAGCTATCATACAATTCCAAAAAAATTTGGAAAGTAGTACACACAACATATACTGATGTGAGTCAAATGCGTGTAAAGATTTGTTTTTTAATTTGATCCAAATTTTTTTTTTCAAACACCTGGGAGGGAGTGGATGGATTTTCCTTCTTCAGTCGTTCAATTTTAATTTCCGTTTCTTTTTAAATTTTTTGCAAAACTTGAACCATTTCAAAACATTTTAAATGAGATTCCTGCAAGCCGATTCTGGGAACCCAGTAAATTCCAACCCCTTTCGCCAGAAAAGGGGTTTTGCTGTAATTAGGTCCCGCCATTTGCTGTAATGTTTATTTTAACAATTTTGATTTGATTAACCAATACCTTTGAAAATCATGAATCGCACACGTCACATTTCAATTTTTCATACACAAGTAACGAAAATTGAGACGGAGCCCCTGCTGTTTTAATGTATGACACCTGATTATCGGTAGGTAACTGATTAGTGTCAGTCAGGAGCATGTGCTCATATCCCTCTCCCAAATCCGATTCACAATTACTGTCAGTTACAGGGTACTGTTCCTTTTGATGAATCTCTTTTAGGCTTGTTGTTGCAGTAATCCCTGACTATTTTTCTTTTGATGAAAGCATAATAATCCCTTGTTCACGTTCAGGTGTTCATTCAAATGAATATGAAAACAAGTGCTGTGGGCCTGACAGAACTTGAGTTGAGAAACACAATAAACGAAAGTAACTTCTTGGGAAAGAAATTAGGATTAAGCAAATAAATAAATAGGAAGAATGGTTGTCAATAAGCCACAAGTCTGACTTAACAATCACAATCAAGATTATACTTTAGGTTTTACACATTTGTATTTCTCAAGATGAACATGAAATTCTCTGCTGGAAGCTTGAGCTCTGTCTACCCGCTTTCCTTACAAATCCTTGAATTCGTTTTCGTAAATACCTAATCGATTTCTTCAAAATTTTACATTTTCACTGAGTCAATTGCATTATGAACTGCTTTTCAAGATTTTAGAACGCTTTTCTTTTTCAAACCGACAATATAAGCCCATAAGAGGATTTTTCACTGATCTTCTTAAGAATTAACTCCTGACACATGACGATGCAGATTCATGCATTAAATCATGTGGCCACAGTTCAAATTCCTCGAAATTTCGTCATTAAATTGGAATCTCTCCGTCTAAAAAATCAAATTCATTCCATTCACCAGTGCAAATAGAACAAAAATACAAATATCCGAAAATTGGGTTCGATTTCTCTAAAAAGAAGGAAGTAATGTAATTTTTCGGTGAAGTGAACCCAGATTTTTTAAGAAACAAAAAACACCTTCGTACAAATTTTTCATTTTAAGACCGTTTCAAACAATAAGCCGGTTTTTAAACCTAAAGCTGAAGCTTGAGCAAAACACAAGATGTAGAATGAGAAATTACACAGCACTTGATTTCTTGGAACCTAAAATCGCCTATTCAAATTGAACCTTACCGATTTTTGCCATTTAATAACCTTTCCGAATAGCTTATCTGCTTTTTCATCGAACTTACGTATAGCCAAAGCTTGACCACTATAGCCCTTGAACAACTTAAAGCAACTTGAGAAACACGGTTTAATTCGAATAATTAAAAAAATAAATGTGGTGAAAATCTCCACCCCCACACTTTCTGAAGCACGCTTATTCCAAGTTGTTTATTAAGTCCATTTAGAGAAACTTAGGCGTACGTTCTTTGTTCTAGTCGTACTTCAAGGATTTGGCTTTATATACGCATCGTGTTGTCTATAGTACAAATGGAGTTTCCAATTATGATTTTTTTCTGGATCATTAAACCCATCAAGTTCTATTTTATGGCTCGGGTCTGAGTTTTACTACTAGGTTATTCCTCTTCAATTTCGTAAACGGCAAGAACATTGAATTGCTGATTTCAGTTTAATTACGTCTTTTAAATATTGTCGTGCCTTTGGCACGCTGTTGGTATGATGTATGCTGCAAAATACACGCTGTTCATGGTTGTCCAAAGTGAATTCTATCTGAAGATGGGTCCAATTTCCTAAACGAAAAGAAGCACAGCTAAGTCCTTGGAGTTGGAAAACTGAGCAGGATTTCACGAATTGCGAATTTTTGTTTTGTTTTTAACAGGATGTGTCAAAACTTTGAAGAAGTCTAGACTAAAAGGGTACAATCAGTAATAAAAAATCGCCAACTCGCCCTGTACATCCGAAATCTCATTCTAACGAAAAGAACAGTATGCTTTTAAAGAAGAAGTCGTAAAATTTATACTACGGTTCAGACAGTGAGTACACAGAATTCCAAGGTTTTTGTTTCAAAGTCAGGACCTTTTGGAGATGAGCTTCATTTACATTCTACCATTTGTTTTCCCTGATAAACTTACAACTCAACTTACGTCTATAGACGCTGCGTGTAACCATAAAATTGAAGCAGCAAGTACCAACGGATATAATTATGTGCAAAAAAAAACAGAATTCATTCGAAGCATTTCGACAGTGAAAGTGACTGGAGAATGCAACCCAGAGAGATTTATAAAAATTTAACACAAAACATTCAAGGAACATCTTAAGTGAAACAACCAGTTTACACAACAAAAACGAAAAGAGGAATCTATGATAGGCGTTAATCTTATAAAACTAGAACATCATAATTATAATTTATAGTCCAATTTTTCAATGGTATTTCCGCTTTAAATTAGTTGAATAGCATCAACCCAATCCTCAAAAGCCGAGTTAACCCAATTTATTTCAAAATTGATTAATATTGAAAAGATTACGAGGTGGGGCATGGGCAGGAAAAGAGATATGAAGAGCCTGATTTTGTTCTCTCTTCCCATGCAGCACGCACTGCTTGATGACTGATGACATGTTGAGCTGACAGAAAGAGCAACAAAATGACACTTTAAGCCGTCTTACTCCAAACCCAAGTAGCTTAGCAAGCAAGAATGAATCAAGATATTAAAAAATCAAGCTCATATTTGGACACCTTTTGATTTTAATCCTTCAGAGAATTCACAAAGTTCATTCAAGAAACAGTTTCTTTGAGAATGACTCGTCAGTTAATTGGATTTGTGAGTTACTACTTTAGCCTTTGCCTTGTTCTCAATTGAAACTCGCTGGGCCCACTTCTCTGCTGAATGAATGACAGAGAAAAGAAAACAGGGAGTTGTTGGAGTAAAGTGTACGTAAAATGCAAACTTAAAAATCAAGAAGCCAACACACAACATACAGGTATTTGTGTACTTACAACTTACAATTACAACTCCTGTATAAATCTTGAATTGCACCGGAAGGTTCTCATGAAAATTTTCCAATTTCTCAACTTGTCCTGTATGACAAATGACTTAAAATCGACGTGCTTGCCAATTGTAACAGTTTTTCATGCAGCTCTTCGATCCGGGCTACAGCAGCATTTTGCTGTAATAAGTTTAACCGTTAAAAGCCGAACCATGTTTAAACATACAATATGTAGGGAATTCTTAGACATCTTTCCGATTTCATTGAAATTTTCGACGAATGTGACAAGATTTGATCATGGCGCTGCTACTGAATACTACTGCTGCCAAGCATGCATTAACGTTCGTAACGCAAGATTACACGATTACACGAATCTCATTTACGAATTTGTATCTGAAGTTTGATTCCGAAAGCGAAATAATTTTTTTGTTTAAGCTATTATTCAAAATAGTCGGAAACGTTCCGCACATCAACGTTTGGGCTATTTCAAGGTCGTACGTTGTACAGTATGTATGGTACTTTTACTGATCGTTCAGAATACAGTAAAGATTTGATTTCGAAGAACCGTACTTTTACTAGCCCGAGCAGGAGGGTCAGAAACTGCCACGGACGTGAATTCAAAATAATTTCTGACTATTTGAATTCATAATGCTTCTGTTTCTATGTCGTAAATATTCATGTCTACTGTCTACTGTCCATATATTTACAAAAGAAGCATATGTTTGACTGTACGTGCACTATTTGCACACGGTAAACAATCAGAGGGAAGTTAGGAGATGGTAGGTTTGGGCAATGCAGGCAAAGTAGCACCAATTCCTAATTAGTCGTGGAGTGCTAATGAAGGAGCACCTTACGACACACTCAGGATGATGAAAGAGAACTGAAAGGAAATCAATAGATCTAGCGGCAAAATTGGCATTTGCATAGCTACACACGAAACGCTTCACACCTGTCTCCCATCTGTCTATCTTCCAGGGTCAACAGTCAACTTACGACACCATGAAATGAAGTGTCTAGGTTTTATGTTCTAATTTAGTATTTCGAACAAAAATGTTGAAATGCTTTGATTTTGATTAAACAAGACAACCCTACAAACAAATGTTCCCCTTTTAAATTAGAATCTTAATTTGACGCTTAATTAAGGACTTATAAGCAATTTTTCAATCATTTTACAAAAATCTGAAATGTTAGCTGGACATCGCACTTCATCTTCCACCTAGTTTCCGCAATGTTTAATACAGAGCTGAATACCAAATTGAAAACCTACAATGCATTCCTAACCTAACCCCAAACCCCAATCACGTTTACCCTTATCCTTTCCTATGGTTTTGTTAGTAAGTACTCAAGTATGTGCAATTTTCTCGAGCTTAATGAAGGGCCTAGTCGACTTTTGATAAACCTTGATTTAATTACACTGTGCCCACACGTGTGGATTGTTTTAATTGTGCTAATGTCTGTAATATTGGGAGCGGAGAGATGCGTGGATGAGCGACAGGAGGATTTTCCTATTTTTAATTTGCACCTCGACTTCTCGCCTGAAACAATGGGAACACGATTTATGATTTATTATATGAAAAATGACAGTAAGACACTGACACACTCTCGAACTCAAATGGAAGACCCTGTTCTGTTCATACGACAGAATGCAACAAATGTGTTACTACGTGGAATCTTTCGTGGCAGTAGGTGAACCATGTATATAAATAAATACATGTGTTTGTGATGTACAGTGGTGCGCAAAACGAGTTGATGCGTAATTCGTAGTCAAATTAAAGGCGTAGCGAAATCGTTGTGGATGGTTGGATATTGCGTTTCTAAAGAAACATTTTGGCATTTTACAGCCTTTGAAACATGAAATTTTTTTTCGTGGCCATTGTGATCTGAGCAGTCCTGTATCTTTTAGATGAGTCAAGCTTTTGCATTTGAAATTGATTATCAAATCTGCCTTGGTGGTACTCCATCCACACACTCAGAATTGCAAATTGCTAGACAATTGGACAAGAAAAATTCGAAACACACCTTGTGCATAGCAAATCTTGCCTAACCTAACAAATTTATGAACTTTGTTTTATTAAAAATTAATTTTGTTGAACCTGAAACTGAAACTCTGGGAAAAACGCCATGTTTTCACGTAGGTACCGATGATTGTCGAACTACCGCAATTGGCTCCACGACACTTTATAGCAAAAAACATGGGTCATCTTCCGTTCATCGCTGTGGCAAATGACAATTTTTTTAAATGGAAGAGTTTAGATTTAAAATTCGAAATCATAATTTCTCCAGCGAAATTGTCGTAGAAAACTCTTGAATTACTGCACATCCCAGACTAGTGGTATGTCTTTGTGCTCTTGTCCAAATATTTTTACACTCAATTAGCGATTAGGAATTTACATTTGATGAATGAAAGGTTGTTGAGAAAAAATTGTGCCCAAGTCCTTCTCTTCACAAATGGAGTCATTAAGTGAAGACGCTTCTTTTCAAAACAGAAAATTGATGAGTGACTAGGAATTGAGGAGACTGATGCTAATGTTAGGAATGGTATTAGACTATTGCTGGGTGCTCTGCAGATATGTCAATAGTGCCTCTGGTTATTAGGCGTTAAATCATAATTCATAGTGATCATAGAAGAAGTGTAATTGAGGTCACTGATAATGCATTAAAGTTACGTCCATCGTGGAGAGAGTCAGCAGGTAGTTGGAAGAGAATAGAAACGGAGACAAAAGAATGTCTGAATTATTGGCACTTGTACTTATTGCCATGCATTTTGCATTTCAAGTTGCACTTGCACTGCACACATATTACTATTAAATTCATTTATTTGTCTATTTAAGCTAAACGCTCCTCTTGGCTTAACTCGACGTTGCGTAAGAACATGGTTGCTAAACAGGGATTATTCTTGTTCATATAGCAATTTTGTGTATTGTAAACTAGTATAAAATGAAGAATGAAGACAGAAGGGATTCGAATTGAAAACCAGCATGGAATTTAGGGAAAAGTATTTGCATATTTGTAATTTCGCGATAACTCCTTTGCTTTCACTTTGAGCAACTCCGTCGTTTAGAAGAATTATGAACTTTCTTCCAGTTCAACTCAACTCAACAATTTCACACAACATACGAACTTTTTCATTTCACCGCGGGTTCGAAATAATATTTACAATGGAGATTAAACCCTTCACAGACGATTGCAAAACAAAATACCGCATGCTTACTTATCGATGATTGAATATGTACTGTATTGTTCAGATCACAAATTCATGGAAAGAAAATCCATAATCTAAAACTAAATATGACAACCTTTAAACTCGAATTTGCATACCGAGTACTTGAGTGAAGCTATCCTAACCTTGTGCCGATCGTGCGTAACATTTTCGATGACAACTCGCTGATATGAATTGAATCAATTACTAATGTTCCTAGATTTACATTTTGAACACGTGCTAGTATACCGGAATATAGCGATTGTGGTTATATACCTGATGCCGAGAATTAAGCTCATTGTTTTAGATTCTGTTCACATCCCGTTGTTAAATCGAAAGAGGGTGGTCCATGTTCTAAAAATGCATTTTAAAAGTTATTTGTCAAATTAGAAATGGATTCTCAAAATAAACATTACAATTGATTAAAAATTAAAAACATTGAATGAGATCAAGAACGGGATCCAATTTCGTTAATTATTGTGCAATCTCAAATCAGGTTTATTAATAGGGTTTGGTTGAGGTGGGAATTGAAAAACAGACTGAAACCAAACCAGTAACCAACCATTTTATCCACCCATTGTTGTACCCACTGCAAAAATGTTCTCGAGGAAGAAAATTTGGTTTCGCTTTACTTTTTTAACCCTTTGTTATAGGTTATGCCAGGTTAAGCATGGAACACGCGCCGGGCTTTTTGGTAAATTCTGGTTATCTTTAGCTTTATCTACACGGCTGGTGGCTGTAATGAGTGCTTACAGTAGTAAATTCCACAAATCGAGTTATATTTTATTTTCTGAGAATTATAAAAGTTTAAAACCATCTAAGATTCTAGGTTTGGCGATAGATTAAACTATATGAGAAGCATGCAAGTTTGATTAACCCTCTTAAGGTTTGTTAATGATTGAGAACGACTCCTCGTCCTCCTCATCTGCCCCCCACGGAGCTGAAACAGAGAATGGAACAGAATTGAGTGGAACTCATCCTTTGTTGAAATTCAATCCTAATGAGGAGAATTCTCGCTAATTAATTTCTCTTATGCCAGACATGGTCAAGTGAAAACTGTGTGACTTATGTCTTCAAATTACAGCCTTCTGCATCTTCTATCAGATAATTCTAATTCCGTACATGCACCCAACCAATAGTGCACCTCTTCCAGTTCCGAAACTGCATTCAAACTTATATTTAGAAACTATCTATAAACTATCACAGCTTTCGCAGTCAAAGAGTGTCGTCGGACTTAATAATGCATTGTCCCACAAACCAACAATAGAGATTTCTTGGCAGTGTGGACATGATTCCGGGATATGACATATTATATCCATCTTGAAGTTAAATCCACCTTCATACAAATAACTTGTCATTCTGCCTAATTACTTCCAAAGTTCCATCCTTCACGAACTGCATTCTTCCTTGGGCTCTAATGAATTGTTACAAGCATCACTCACGAAGTGCATTATCCGCTTCGCATCTGACGGGATCTATTAGCAAGTCGGTAGTTACAGCCTTTAGAATTAAAAGTGATAAGATTAACCAGGGATTCGAATTTGAAACCCAGCTTTTATCTACTGGTAGTGATAGCACAGCGCTAACTTTTACAAGGTATGGAAAGGAACGTGGTAATTTGTCGAAGGTTCGACTATGTCCATTAGCAAAAGTTTTTTTTAATTCGAAAAGAGGTACTGTCCACACACATGGTGTACCTGAGAGCAATGCAGCACCCAAATGAAAACGAGAGTGAAAGTTTAGATAGCCAAAGCCAAAGACATCTCTGGTGTTTCGTGTACCTTATGCTATGCTATATGAATCCCAAATCTCAAACCAATCAGTAACAACAGAATAATCAAATCAATAGTGTCAACAGAAACCCGCACACTGTCCTGTGCTAACGATAATGTCAGAAGAGTTTGCACACAAAAATGACCCATGACTTTCTCTACATATATCGATGCTATGGATGTCAAACGTCAATTTAATTGCATATCCGTCCGTTTGTTTGCTTAAATTTGCATCGGGTGTCAAGTGTCATAGTCCTATTCCTTTGTCAACCTACGATTGAACAAATTGGCCTATGCTCAGTCCATATTCCCAGCTAATATTGCGTTTTTCTGTTCCTGGTTTCTGGTATTGGTAAAGCGAATGGTATACCGCTTGCCGCTTTTATTTGGGCGTCGTGTAAATTATGGAAAGTTTAAAGCAATTAATTAGTTGCACAGATGAAGCCGAATGGCGTTTTACAGTAATGCTACCTAACATATATGCTTTTTCTAATGTCTAAACTAAATTGAGATTGAGATAAGCTCTGCCGCTGGTACTGATACATTGAATTGAATACAGAAAACTATCTTACTCAATTTGCATGACACGTGTCTTCCGAGCAGAATTTATGCAACTATGTTTATTTTAAACTATAGGTGTGAGGATTGAATAATAATACGCCGAATTTAGATCAAGCAAGATTGAGCCGCAGATAAGATATGCAAACTGCAACAAATGACGGAGATAATGTCATTATATTGCAGGTAGACCAGGCACGAAGCACGAGCCGATTACAAGTATTACAGAATAGGACAAATTCATAAGGCGTCACGGGTCCATCCTCATCATTCATAAGAGTTTTGGCAAATGTGTATGCTTAGTGCTGCAATATGGTTTCGGAACTGACTATGATTTCAAAGTCTCGTAAGACCCGTCCTCCCTCTAAGCATCAATCATTGACGACGTAGAGATTGGAAAGTGATTTTTGGTTGGGTATCCCATTCTATTCTTACATTCTTTAGAGATCCCAAAGGACCGACTATTGTGCTCTACGTCGGATTCGAGATTTGAAGAAGAGAGACGTGTGGATAATTCGAGTGGCATCTCTCTCTCCGCATAATGAATGTGCATAAATATAAATGCTTCCCAGAGGAAGATTTATATTTAGACTCATCCAACACACGAACCCTGGGCTGTAATTAATAATAATTCCGTTGACTGTTTTTGGTGGACGTGGAGTGGTTGAGGCTCTCTTGTTTCTCTGGGCTTGAAAGGAAGAGTGTTCCGTTAGAAGGCCTCGTGTGGGCTGAATGGGGGTTAGCAGTGCGAATGTGTGATATAATAATAAAGTGGGATGACTTAGTTAGCGGAGGTACTTACGACTTGTGTACTTCTTCGGCCCGTCGCCCTTTATAAGCGCCAGTTCCCTCAACACTTCCCATCACTCTCACTTTATCGTCTCCCAGAACAGGCCGGAATCCGCTTGGCACCCAAACAGTAGTGGACACAATTTTTGTAGTCTTCCTTCCAAACAACAATTCAGGAATCATGAATTGTTTCAAGGTGAGTTTTGGGCAAAGTTTGCGGCACACTTCCAGAGATTTTGGATTTAATTGAGCTGAACTCCTGGAACAAAGGAATTGGTCCGCACTAGCAACGGGCTGATGTCTTTGTTCTCTTGTCTTTGTCATCGAAACGTGTTTGAACTAGCCAGACTCTGGAGCTGTAATGCATTAGGCGTTCGCAGGTTTTAGTATCAGTTCAGTCGCCGTTAGCAGAAATGGCACAGGCGCAGTTCCAATAACGTTGCTAAGTCGTTGATCCGCCATTTTGACCCGAAACGAAAACGCTTTGTTGGTTCAAAGTTAAAATTTGTATAAATTAATTTTACTTTTTCGAATTTTTTTAGGTCCTAGTCCTACTCTTCAATGGAGTAGCCCTTCTGACAGCAACCCCGATCCCAACCCCAACTGCTCAGTACCAGCAGCAGTACTACGGTCAACAGGTCACTGCACGTCGTGAACCCCAAGTTGCTGCTTCCCAAAGCTTCCCCCAAATTGCTCCATCCAAACGTCAATCCGGTTATGGCTACCCTCAACCAACACCCGAACTTGACTCCGCTGCCCAGACATTTGGTGACGGTTCCTTTGCTCGTCCCAACTCTGGAGGATTCGGAGGTGGCGGCGGCGGCGGTGGTGGTGGAAACCGTAACGTGAGATGTACACGAGTTCCGTCCGGCGGTGGTGGAGACTCGTACAAGTTCCAATGTGAGATTATTCGAAAGGAAGATATCACGCTCAAGTACGAACACATTCTTTGGCTCAATTCCGGTGGTGGCAGCAATGCTCCAGCCGTTGAGATCATCGTTCCTAACTACAGGGTTGAGGAGATTATCAAGGCTGGGTTCAAGGGTGGTCCCGGGGGTGGTGGTAAGCAGCCCATTAACATTCTGCTTCAACGACCAGAGAAGACCGTTGCAGCTGAGGTTGATCAACCAGCACCAGGCGGAAAGATTGAGCCTGAGATTAACATTTCCTACGAACCAGCGACCAATACTCAGGTCCATTATCCCAATGACCAGGCCTACAGGCCACTCAGTGGGCCCATCCTCCCTCCAGCTAGGGACTAAGCGGCAGTGCTGCTCCTATCAAGATGGGTATGCCAAAAATTCGAGTGAAAATCCTGACATTGGACTTTCCCATTTCATTACACTACTCATTTCCGTGTACTATATTAGTCTTGTCCTCTGTCTCTCCAAAAGAACACTATTTTTATTACTAAACTTGACTTTTACATCTGTGTACTAGCTATATGGAATGTGTTGTATTTTGTATTGGAATTGAAAATAAAACACCTTTTTGTAATTTAGCTCAACTCCGTTCAAACTGGAACGAATTTTTTAAATGGGTCGCATAGCAGCTGGGATGCATTGCAGTTCCTCAAGTTCTGAATTTTGAATAACTTATTATTTCTGCTTTCAGAATCCCAAATCCCAATAAAGTGCTTTTGATGCTGAGCGCGTGTCGCCTTCTATCATATTTGCAATGCTGTTCAGTTCATGTTCATACGATCAGTGATTTGTCCAAATACCTAAGAAAATTCGATTCGAGTGCTTTTGATAAAATTAGTTGAAATCCTGCATTTAGTAATATATTCTTACATCATAAATGGAAAACGAAGTCTATACATTTATTTTTTGTTCATCAAGTTATGTAAACAAACCTTAGTTTTTAACCTTACATAATTTCTTAAGGAATTCACTTTCTTTCAAACCATGGACCATGAAGATTGTTGATACATCGTGCACGTATTTAAAAAACCATCCTACTAATTCTTTGAACATTCAAATACATTTCAGCACTACAAATCGATGCCCAGGACAAAGCCGTGGACCAAATAATCTAATTAGAATAAATAAAAGTTTAGATTTCAATACCTAGGGAATTTTGAACGGACGGAAGCAACATAATCAAACCTTCAAGAGTATTTGTAGTGTATCGCAGTTTTAGTATATCTGTATGTAATATTCTACGTGGTAAGGTAACGCTGTTTGCATTTCAGCTTAGTACTCTTTCCGGGCCAGCTCTTTATCAATTGCTCAACTTGAAATACTTTAATTGTTTGTAATTTTTCAGCTTTGTGGGAGAATCACAATATATTCAGTTGTCATTTGTATAATTTATGTGTGCAATGCGAAGCGTTTGGCTTTTCTAAGTACTACAAGATTCAACTTTTTCAAATGATCATTTTGAGAATGCAGAGCTAATTCTTATAAATTGCATACATGCACCTCGAATTAAGAACTCAGATTAAGACCCATCAATTTTCATCATTACTTGCTTATTCAAATCACTTCATGACACACATAGGTACTAACTTCTGAAAAATCACTGGTAAAAATGGTCTAATCTATTTTTTATGCGAGATGGGATTTCTATCTCTTAAATATTCTACAAAAAAAATTCTTCAAATGTTCATCTTCAGAATGGTGAATAAATACTTGACACACAGCACACACTTCGAATGACCCCTCAATTTTCATTATAACGTTTTTCTTCGAATCACACTTCAAAACACATATAGTAATAATTGACAAATCAAACGCAAGTGGACTGTGGACTACAAGGAACTTTCCAACTCACTGTTCTTCAGAAAATCATGAATTGTCACAATTACATGGGTAGTTGAATAATAGCGAAAAGTTTCTTCTCCTAAAAATGAAATTGAAATTAGCCTAAAAAGAATTGGGACAAGCCAAGTCACCAAGTGTCGAACGTTTGTTTTCCAAAGGGAAAATTCTTAACGAAAGACACGACTATATAACAGAGAATTGACATGTGCACGAAGTAACTGCAACAAGGGCTTTTCGGCTTGGGATTTATGATCGTCTTCCATCATTCACTAATTACTTGAAACTTGGACTCGCCAAAGTCCAGCTTAAGCTAATGCTTAATGGCCTAATGATACTCGTATTAGTTTAATATGCAAACCAAAAACCAAACAATTTACACTTCCCTTACTTGTGCATCTTTCACTAATTTTTTTTACTCTTAAAAATGAATTTCTTGCAGCACATTCAATTGTGTCCTAATAGGCAAGAAGGTTTCCTCATGTCGTGACCAAAAAGGGTATTTTTTGCAGTATGTAGTACCAAAATGACCTAAAAGTAAGTTTTATGTTATACAAATTGGGTTTAATCATAGTCCAATCTGCAATGATTTCATATTTTGATTGAGTCCTTCAGTCTTACCTGAATTTTAGCATTTTTAGATTTTTTTAGGTCCTAAGCCTCATATTCTGACCGAAAATTGCCTTTTAGGCGTTTATAAGTTCTAAATCTCCAAGAAAGTTCAAGATTTTTTCTATTCGTAAAACCACGAAAAAATGACACATCCGGTTTCAAAGTGACATCTGACACCTGAAGCAAGATTTCAGCTTGAAGTTTAGAAACCAAACCTTGCCATTAAGTTAGATCCTAAGATTTTAAGACACGTATCAGAACATCACGGCGAGTTCAGAGATTTCGCGAGGCATTGTACAGTTTACCTTACCTAATGACAGGTAATGAAATGAGTAAATTTGATCCTTGGCTTGGCTTACCTGAGCTATTCACTCACATTCATTTTAATTTGAACATTTTTAAGCTCCTAAGTATTTCTTTCTGCTGAAGGGAAAAGAGAGTGAAGTCTGAAAGATGATTCATGACAAGGGATCTATGCCTTCCTTTTTGCCATGTCATGTACCGGTCATAAAAGGAAGAAGATTTGACTTTTTACAATTTTTATTTCCACTAAAATCTTGACTGTTGGTCTCTCCTCTGAGCCATCTTATTTGTTGACATGATGACTGCAGTTGGCGAAAGCTCGACTTGTTCAGCTCTCCAGAGGCAATTCTCAAATTATTTAAGGTTTACAATAGGGCAGGGAAACCCGCATGCAATTTCGAAATCAGAATCTCGGATTTGTACGGATTTCAA
>JAQFXZ010000892.1:0-14862 GCA_034694025.1 Ceratophysella scotica | reverse complement strand
TGTTATGGGATTGAGGCGAGTCCCGGGCCGCTTGGCAGCCACGAGCCGAGGGCGGGACCGACTCAGCCACGCGCTGGGGGCGGGACCGCTCTCGGAGCTGTGGAGTGGTTTCGGGAGTCTGTTCTCTCTCTCTGGCTTCAGATCTCTCCCAGGACCAGAACCAAGAACATCACGAATAAAAGGTATTTGTCGGAACACCGGGGCAACTTAGACATTATTTAACAATGGTGCCGAAACCCGGTTTTGCTTGGGTTTACCCAGCAAATGAACATTTTTCGCTCAAGTTGGACACATTTAACCAGTCTCAAGTGCATTTGCTCTTGTTTTCGTGAATTTTGAGGAGTGAAGGCAGTGGAGTGAACTTGGGCGTCTCCGGCCGGTTCCCGTCTTTCGGCTGCAGCATCTGGTACGGTCCATTTTCAATTTACTGTTTTCCTCCAAAATCTTCCCACAATCTCCTTACCTCCACTATTTCTCCTTTTCTTCAAAATTTTTGGGATAGGGGATAAATTTCGTAACTACAGAAACTAAGACCTAGAACAGGATTTTCAATCATTATTTTCCAAAAACATGCACTACACCTAACACTAAGTTCTTGGAGGACCATACGTATTGATTTTCTTTTCCCCTCGACTTTACTCTCTACGCACAATCTAGGTAGGAATACTCAGTAAAATTCACCCTCGTACACTTTAGTCATACGCACTCGCCTCAGAATCAAAATTTTTTTTGCTCAACATCTTTTCTAGCTCACTTTCCTCCCCCCTTCCAAACTAAACATTCACTCTAACGGAATTGCTTTCTTCCCTTAAAACTTAATATGAAGTGGTGCGGGGTTCTCATCGGAGTTTTTAGCTTCATAATACTATGCATTTTTATTTCATACATAATATACGCACATATGCGTCACCCATTGAAACCTTCAAACTCACCAACTAATATCTAATGCCACTAATCAGATGCAATCCTTATTTTTCCCTTTCACGGAGCCAAGTAACATAATTACTAACACTAGGCGCTCTGTCTCGCTAAACAGTTTGGAAATACTTTCAAATAAATCTCTATCATCTTTAAAACCTTCTTCTTCTTCATTAGTTGATTTAGTCAATGTGGCACTTCCATCCATTGCAAATGAGCCCCAAGCGAGACGACATACTCGCTCCTCAGGAGTAGCTCCGCTACATCCTCCATCTTTTTATCCCAATTTCCAATTGCGAAGGGCCAGGTCAACGTTAAGGCGTACCAGACCTATTGCTCTAGTACAAAATCCAGTTGTTCAACCAATTAGGGTTCCTGTTCGAATTCCAGTTGTTCCACCTCTCAGGGTTTCAGTACCAATTCCAGCTGTGCAGCCTCTCAGATTTTCTACACCAATTCCTATAGCTCCACCGATTGAGGCAGCCTCACCCATTCCTGTGGTTCGACAGGTTAGATTTTCCGCTCCAAGCTCAAGTTCACAAGGTTCACCACAGCACGCTCCGAATATGGCTTCGGGCGGAGCAGTACCGCTCCCAAAAAGCGTCCAGGCCCCTCTTGTTCCTCGTACTTTTTCTGGAGAAGACGAGGATGCCTACCAATATCTTTTAGATTTTGAGAATTTGGCATTTGGGAACCAATGGGATCAGCAGACTTGTCTTGCACAGCTTATGAACAAGCTGACCTTAAGTGCAAAGGCATGGTTACAGGTTTATGTAAAACAGATTCCTCCTGGGGTAGTATTAACATATGACATGCTCAAAAATGCACTACAGACAGCCTTTTACGCCACGAGTTCAAACAAAATGATCGCCCAAACAAAAGCCCAAAATTACAGGCAAACTCCAAATCAGTTGCCGGAGGCTTATGTCTACAACAAATTAGCCTTATTAGAGTTGTGGTCCGACACACTTACAGAAAGTGAGGTGGTGACTCATTTACTGCACGGCCTCACGCCAGCAAATCTGGCGTTGGTCAATAATGACAACTGCCGTACGGTCCAGGAAGTTCTCAACAAATTAAGAAAAATTCACGAGACAAAGATTTTCTTGGAAGCTCGAGAGGACGTCAACACCGTCACGTCCGCTGTCGTGGATGAGAAGCTTCAGTGCCTGAAGAATGACTACCAAGCTCAACTATACACGCTGACTTCTCGTTTAGAAACTCTTAGGACTCCGCAGTCCACTTATAGGAGTCCTCTTGCAAAAATGCTATGTTATAGGTGCCAAGGTTTTGGGCACATGGCATCCGGGTGTCCACAGGGACAATTTGCTCCACCTGCCTCACGTCGTTGTATTTATCACAAGGATTCGGTAAATCATGATACCAATGAATGCCGATTTTTGCGTGCAAAAAACGGAGTTCCACGGACGGAAATTCGCACTGGCGGCTCTCGTCCGTTCCGTGGTCGAGGAGCCGGAACGAGCAGCACTCGTTTCCCACGGAGCCAGGAATTCATCAAGACCAGCGTGGCACCAGAGGCCCAAAATTCCTTGAATTATCAACGCCAGTCATAACATACACCCTAAATATAGGTACTTCAGGGTTGGTAATAGCCAACGCATTATTGGATTCAAAACCTATCTCTGTTCTTTTTGACTCGGGTTCAAAACCGAGTATAGTCACAAGCTCTCTGGTTAATTTAGACAAAATAGTTCCGCTCACACGTCCAACAATTGTCACAGGAATTGGTTCCGGTTCCTTACAAATCCTGGGAAAAATTCCTGTCACTTTTCAAATAAAAGATAAGTGCGTAGTATTCTCTCCATACGTCATCAAAAACTTCAAGTTTCAACTTCTTCTCGGAACCTCGTTTTTCCGCGAACAGGGTATTCTTTTTAACTTTCGAACTGAAACTTTAGAATGGGGAGGAACGATTATCCCTATGATTTCTACATTCTCCATATCTTCGTTCGTTACTCCTCCTATTCATCTCATAGAGGAAAATCGTGCAACAGATTACGGTACTGAGGACGAGATAAACTCTCTTTTCAGTCTCCCATCACGAAGCAGCAACAACCTGATTTTGGCTTCCTCTCCCAAAAGTAGGCAAAAAAGTGTCTGGGTGGAACTCCCTCTGTCTGCAGCAGAGTTGGATTTTCCTGCAGACTCTTCATACACAACATCACGAGCCGAAGATCGTATAAATAGACTCATATTCGAATCGACCCATAACGTACCACGTAGTCGGCAGGAGCCCTCTACGCTTTCACTACACTCCGGAACTGATGACACGCACTTACTCTCACTCAAGCCTTCTCCTCACTCTCACTCCCAGGGAATATTGCCAAAAGTCCCTCCTACGAAACCGGCTGCATTTTCATGTGTTGAACTGAGCGGATATAGTGCAGACGTGCACTCGTTCATTCAAGACAGAGGGTTTTTAAATAACCCGTTCATCCACAGCTGTCCATTTGTCGACAAATATAGTTTCACTTCTCCGGTTAAGAAAGGTTCTCGCCTCTCACTCCGTCTGTAAATAGACGATGTTCTCAACCTCGTCGTAAACAGCGGTTGCAAACGGTACTTAATTCAAATCTTTCCCATCCTCGTGTTTCTGCACACGACTCACCGCCGGCCGAACGGTCCATCTCTCCAGATTCTTTGAAGCCAATAAAAAGTTGCGTCCATACAAATTTTCAGACTCCTTTGGCCAAAGCAGTCAAATATACAAATGAAAAACTGGCCGTTTTTCCATCCACTTCTAAGTCCTTCATTCATCAAGACTTAGCTTTACATAATACTGAAACTAAGGAACATATTGACAAGATCATATGCCAAATTGATGCCTCATCAACTCCAAATGAACGTGACTTGCTTATTCCTATTCTTGCAGCATATCAGGATGTTTTCGGTCGACCAGATGAGATGGGCAACATTACCACTCATCCTCATAAAATTCGTCTGATTCCAAATTACAAAATCTATGCTTCTAAGGTTCGGCGTAAGCCCTACCATCAACAGAAGTTCGAAGACGAAATAATCGAGCAATTATTGAAATGGGGTCGCATTTCTCCTAGCGTATCCCCTTGGGCTGCGCCAACACTTGTAGTGGAAAATGCACATTTTTCCGTTGCTGGCAGTAGAACGCCACGATTTTGTATTGACTATAGGGGTTTAAATTCTCAAACTATACCAGACTCTTTTCCTCTGCCGAGTATTCCAGACATTCTGGATTTTCTCGGGGGCCAGGATCTCCGAAATCAGTGCCCAGATCGTTCCACTTGTAAACAAAAGGAGTGTCCGTTTGGAGTTCCGCCTCATTCAACTGTTCGCCCAAAACTTCGTTTATCAACTATGGATCTTGTAAAAGGCTTCTGGAGCCAGTCTTTAGATCCGGAGTCACGACCTTTGACCACATTCGTGGCGCGCTCTGGTGCTTTTATGACAAACTACAGCTTTTTTGGATTACGTAATGCTCCAGCATCCTTCAGTAGGTCACTATCCATTGCTTTCCAAGGCTATGTGAATAAGATTATGGCCCTATATATGGACGATATTTATTTGCGTTTTTATGATGTACAAACTCACTGTGAGGAGCTAGCAAAAGTCCTGCAGCGCTGTCGGGATCACCAGATCAAACTCTCTATTCCCAAGTGTAAATTCATGGCGTATGAACTTCAGGTTTTGGGTTTCCTGCTGAGTGATAGTGGAATTCGTCCAATTCCTGATAAAATTCGGGCTATAAACAATATACCGGCCCCTAAAAACGTAAAGAATTTAATGCAGTTCCTTGGTGCCGTGAATTATTATCACCAATTCCTAAAAGGCCTTTCATCGGTTGCTGCACCTCTAAACAAACTTTTACTTAAAGATGCCCAATATATTTGGGGTGCCGATCAGGAGAAAGCTTTCACCATCATAAAACAGAAACTCAGCTCCGCTCCCGAATTAACATTTTTTGACCCAAATCTCGAAACTTTATTATATACTGATGCCAGTGGGATTGGCTTGGGTGCCCAACTTGTTCAACTGGATGCTTCGAGTGTTCCGCATCCAATACAATTCCATAGTTCGACTTTGAATAAAGCCCAGACGAGATACACTACAACCGAGCGAGAGCTTTTAGCTATTGTTGTCGCGGTGAAAGTTTTTCATCACTATCTTTTTGGAATAAAATTTCGAATATTAACTGATCATCAACCAATATGTCAGCAGCATTTTGGAAAACGTATGGAGAATCGAGTGGGAGTATGGCTACAATTTCTGAACCAATACGACTATACGTTCTCATACATTCCGGGTCCTCAAAATCAATGTGCTGACATTTTATCAAGACATCCTCTTGCCGAACATTTTGACGAAAGTTTGATTGACATTTTGCCAGTGTTAATGGCCCACGAGATTGCTGACGTTGGGGAGTTACAGAAAACGGATAACTTTTGCATTGAAATTTTCAATAAGCTTTCTCTTAACCCTACTCGAAGTGATTTTCTCCTTAAACAAGGGATAATTTTTAATCAGAGGCTGGGATTTTGTAGACTTGTTGTACCGCAATCCATTATAAAGGACATACTCTCTGAAAATCACTCAAAGCCTTTCGCGGGGCATCAGGGTTTTTCTCGCACTTTAGACAGTATCTCGAAACGTTACTGGTGGAAGACTATGAAACGGGATATCTTCCTATTTATTCAGGCATGTGATATTTGTGTTGCAATGAAACGAAGATACCACTAACATCAAGGACTTCTTCATCATATTCCAATTCCTCGGTATCCCATGGAGCATGTGAGTATTGACCTGGTCGGACCATTTAGTAAGAGCAGTGACGGCTCTGTCTACAATATATCGGCCATCTGCCACCTAACTAAATATGCAGTTTTTGGCCCCTTGCCCGATCAAACTACAGAAAGCATTGTGAAATTCTTAGTGGAACGCATTTTTACTCAGTACGGCACGCCATTAGTGCTTATTTCCGATAATGGAGCTCAATTTCACTCCAGACTTTATGAAACATATTCTCAAATCTATGGACACAAATTGAGACGATGCCTTCCCTATTCCTCACGGTCACAGGGAATTGTCGAACGTTTGAACCAAACTATACATAAACTTATATCCCGTTTCGTTGGGACACGATTTGAGTCTTGGCATTGCCATTTACATGCCCTCAATTATGCTTATAATTCGACTAAGTCTGCAAGCCATGGTCATAGCCCTTTCTTTTTAATCTTTGGAAGACATCCAACATTTCCATCTGACCATGTTGGAATATCAGCACCAAATAAAGTGAAAGTTAACGAATTAAGAGATATTTGGAGACTCGTAGCAAAAATCATGAGCGAAAATCAGGCCAAGTACAAATCACGTGTCGACGAGCATCGACGGGAAGTTGATTTCCCTCTTGGTAGCCGAGTAACACTTGAATTCCCGCGCCAAAGCAAACCAGGACAATCAAAAAAGTGGACACCATATTACAATGGCGTTTATATTGTTGTGAATAAATTTGACCATTTAGTGTACAGTGTGCGTAATATGTCTAACAATAAAGTGGAGAAAGTGCACGTGAAACGCATGAAACTATATCCTGAATTCACTCTTCTCGGAGATGACGAATTCGATCCCCTGTATCAAACAGAAGCCGAACTTCTCTACGAACTGTCCCGTCCTAAAGTGCTTGTTCAAGCTCTTAAGCGTACAGACTTTACTCCGCCATCAGATTCACCGATTCTCGACTTCAACTATGGGAAATTCCGTATCTACATCCCATCGGAATCAACCTGGAACTCCGTCGCTCAAGAAGCTAAACAACTCGGTTTCCAACATGTTCTATTTATAGAAACATGGCCAGTCGAAACAGAATTTCGTTACTCCGTGGCTCCCAAGCCACAGGAAGGCTATTTTTATAAACTTATTTCTCAGCCGTATAAGGTCCACATACACTATCTCGAGACTCTCTCTTTTCCAAACATTTCTCAGTTTTTGTCTAATTTTCCGGGCTCCGATATTCTATTATTAGGCAGTAGCTGGCAGGAATTCCTCATTAGATACACACTTTTGCACTCTCTCGAATCCGCTCTCTACCCAAGTCTCTATCGTATTTTTACCCTCATCCTTCCTCATTCCCCCCAAAAAGATAGGGTGTACGAAAAATTCTTGTCATATTCTTCTTCCCTTCTCTCGTTTCTTACCTCCACTTCCACATCTCTCCCTTTTCCCTGTCCCGAACTAGTACAGCATCCCTCTGATGCTCCTCCGCAGCCGTATATTGCTATGTCGGGTGACGGGACCGAGTCGCGTGGCGCTCAGGTGAGTGATGCTGTTCCTTTACTTCCTCTGAGTAATTACCACACGAGATATGGCCGTGAGGTGAAAGTACCCACAAAATACACTAACTAAAACTTGGAACGGGCATCATTGTTACAACGCTTTTGTGTACTTCTACTGTTCCTGTCTGCCTAGTTTTAAACGGCTTGCTTATATCTGTGTAGTTATCCGTCTGTGTATTCGCTTATCACAAATTGACTCTCATCGTGCCACGCTTCGCTCAGATAGATTTTGGAACCAATCTTATAAGAAAAATCTATAACTATCAGAAAATTTATTATTTCAACATGATACTTTTCTACATTTTATGTGTAGTCACTGCGGTAATTTCCCTCCCAACTCCGGACGAACTTGCTCGCGTCAGTATGAATCGTGAGGCAGAACTTATCCATTTGTTTTTTGGAACACTAGACTATAAAAATCCGCCGTTGTACTTGTGTAACGCTGATCCATCCGTTTCTGGGATCACATACCGCCTGCCAAAACCACTCGAGTGCCCTTTGGTCGACCTAAGTAAACCAACAACTATTGTCCCAATCACATTCTGGAGCGAGTCCCTTACCGACCATCTGTTACCCGCATTTCATTGTTATGCTGAACACACTTACAATCGCAAATCGTACTTCTTCACGCTAAGTTGGAGTACTGAGACAGTAACCGTTCCTGAACCTGTAACGTACGAGGAATGTCAATCACTTGTTAATACTCAATTGACCCCTCTTGGCGACAAAATGCATACACTGTCTGACAATATAATTGGCAGTAACCTCGTCTCAAATCTTGAATTCATTTGGCCAACTACACAAAAAGAGGATTACGTGAATTACTACTACTCACGACTTAATATTTCAGTCAATAATAGAGACAATACAATTGTCACCCCAGTGCAGTTAAAGAGTATTTGTCACGTGGAAGCCAATAAATGTCTTACGGCGACCTTGGGAATTCTCACTTGGACTTATGATCATTATCGAACATGCCGCCTGACACGTGGAATTTCCACATCATGCCTGTTCTCCACAAATCGTTTGTCGTGCCCGTCAATAACCACAAGTATTACGTCTCTTGCCACGGCAACATTTTGTGGATTAAGTACAGGTTTTTCGGACCAAGGTTTAATTTACTCTTCTGACATACCAAACCAATTGAGTTCGCAAATTATTTCAACCGATGAACTTTCGCTCGAAGTCCGAAATAAACGCTACAGCACACGCACACGGCGAGCAATTAATGATACTGACTCTCATTCGGCAGTTGTCCCTGTAATATCACCCACCCCATTAAGCTCTTTATTGCTACCGAAAGTATCTCCACGTCAAATCCCAAAATTTGATCCTAAGCATTACTCCGCAGACCCAGTTCTCCATGTGCCCAATCTGCCTGTAACAGAATCCAATCTTGAAGAAGATCAGTCACCGATTCAGGTAGACTCCCGCCTTGCTCAAATGCGAATGCGTGGTACAGAAGCGGAAGTCATAACAAAATTACACCAATTAGTCAACCACCCTCTCCCTCACGTAGAAACTGTACCACAGACAACTATGTTTTCCTCCAGTGAGGTGGCAGGCCAATTGTCTTTTCTTCAGGAGTTACTCACCAATAACATTAGCTACGGAATTCAACTTACCCATAGTTTGTGCTGCAACACAAATAAACTCTTTCTGGAGTCACTCCGAGCAAGCGTCACTACTGATCCTGCTATATTAATCCATACGCTGATGGGTCATGTTGGCAAATATAGTGGATATATTTCTGGTGACGTGCTGACAATCATTCAATGTCTCCCAATTCACGAATATCAGTTCTTGCCGACCCCAAATTGTTCTCTTGAGGCAAAAGTACTTTATCATTTAAATCATGAACGCCATATTGGGTATTTGAAGCCGATGACAAAAGAAATCGTATCTGAGCCTACAATAGTGACGTGCCCTGCGCCTCCATTCTACTTCGATTTATTGAATGAAGCGGATGAAGTTGTACTCATTTCAAACCGTACTATGTTGACGAACCTCCCCATCTTACATATTCCTGAGGATTCCTCTCCTAAAGAAACCAGACAAATCATTGAGTACAGCTTCAAGCCAACCGGAAGCATTAAGGCAAATCAGTTATTTAGCCATAATCAAATGTACAATTATAACCGAGCCACATATAGTCAGACGCGAGTCGATAATATTATCAGTACTCGTATACAGGGAAGGAAATTATCTCCAGCACAGAACGACATCCTGAATTTTTTCTCTGATATGGTCGCAAGTCCTTTAAAGGAACTAGGCACCAGCGTACTGACAATTATAGTTCTGCTCATTGTGGTGTATTTTGGGATTCGAATTGTGTACACATATAGAGCTTCATTATGCTACTGTGAAAGTTCAGTTTTGCCCGGGCTTCGTGAACTTCTGCCTTGTTACAAAATAGATCAGGCTGTGCTCGAACTGCCTACGAATGCTATTCTATCTAATATCTTGGCACCATCTCAATCTGACACTTTGCCAGGCTGGGCTCAAGAACGACCAGATTCTCAAATAGCCGCACCACAGGATCATTGCACCGAACCGGTAGCGGCATATGCTGGCCTATACCCAAATATAGATAATTCAAGTTTCGACATGCCCGCATCCCCAGTTTATCAGTTCATGCACGTCCCGCCACCTCAGTATCATGCCTCTTTGGAACTCGTCCCAAATAAACGCTATCCAACTGACGGCCTTATAAGATTCCGTCATTAACCCCTCTCCTTTTCTAAAACACTCTTCCTCCAACAATTTTCCGCTCTGCTTGTTCTAAAAATATATTCCCACATTCTTCAGAACTGAATCCTGAACTGTTTACAAAATATTCCCTATCCATTCATTATAAGATCTGGTGAATGTTGAATAATTTATCAGTGTATTGATTTCTTTTCAGACTTTAAGTTCGCCGATATGATTTGCCCATTCATCATGGTTGCCGTTCTCCTTGCTTATAGTGGTGGGCTGGCTATAGAGTTTCCTACTCCCGAATGGGTGTCGGCTGTGACGTATCGGACTCTACCAGCCTGCGCCTACTCACTGTCGGCATCAATCATCATCCCAGTGGAGGTTCATTCTGTTGTTCCAGTACAACCTCCACTCCGGGCATTTTGTTGTTTCAAGCATTTACGTATAATGGCCCAAAAATATGACGCGACTACTAACACTGATTCGTTTGTTATTACCTTCAGACTCATTAAGTCGTATGATTCTCAACAAACAAATATAAATGCAGATGAGTGTACGGCTATTCTGAACCATTATGGTTATCCAGCTCACACAGTCCGTACAACCTCTCTCACTTTCCATAATGGTACCGAATTCTACCGGACCGACATTAAGCAGAACAAAACGCACTATATACAGGATTCCGACCCATTTGATGCAGTTCTACATCATAATTGGATAACGTTTACCGACAATCCTCGCCGTTACCAGTATCATCCTTTTCAACTCAAATATACCGTTTCCCGTTTCAAAAACCGGATGTTAAATAGAAATTTTGATGCCTTTTATGGTACTACTGAAACACTTATAGTTCCGTTTATGGCAACTCCACGAAACCAGGAATCTGAAACATTTGTAATTCAACGTTTTGTCCTTCATGATTTTACAAATGCTGGACAGCTCCTTCCCGATGCTAAGCAAAAGGCTCATGTAATTTACAAGAGTTCAGGGGATCCAGTGAAATGTGTGCCCCAAGTGGAGTTTAGTGAATTCTGTATGCTTACTTCTCATTCGCTTCACTGCCCAGTTATAAAACTAGCCTGGTACAGTTATAGTTTCAATCCCCTATGTGAGATCATGTTGGGATTGTCTAAAATCACATTGTCCCACGTGAACTCTTCTTATGTACCATCTCCACTAACATTAGTAGACACGTCATTCAACTTGTTGTATGACGGTGGTGTCCTTGACCCAGTGCCTACCGGAACCAAACAATATTGAACAATAAAGTTACCCAGCAACATACAAAACCATATTCAAAAATATTTCACCAAAACCGTGCACGAAGAAAGGGGTTTTCCCTCAGCTAATCAACTTTCTCTTTTCTGCCTTTTCATCTCTAGGATCCTCAGTTCCGATACTCTCCATTATGGGATTCCGATTCGTTACAAACACCTCTTTTCTTCTGAATTCTACTCTGGTCCTTCTCCGGATATCCATGGTGGTATCGACATCATTTCCAACGGACCCAGGACCCGTTGAAATGACCGTCAATCAGAAGCTGGAATTTCAATCCATTTACCCCAACGGGATCGAAACTCTTCCTGGCTCAGTGCCTGCGGTCGCCGTCACGGAAAAGGCCCTATCATTGCCAATTCCGCAAGCGGGAACATCAATATCAACAACAGCGCCTCATCACATTGAGCCGGAAGAGCAGCCAGTTCGATTTGTGGATTCGCACCAGTGGATCCTCGGAGCTCTATATTCACGCGACGCCTCCTGTCCATTTTCCTATGATAATGCCATGGGAATATCCACCACACTTTATTCAAATATAGTGTCGACGTCCGTATATGAAGCGTATTTTTGCACTTCTACCGTTCAATTTTGGGCTCGAGCGGAAGGAAGAAATCAGGCACCCATGATTTTATACAATAGAACCGAAGCAGAGCCACTTTCACGCGCTGCATGCGCATATATGGTCGAATATTCTGCCAGCATCTACGAAGAACCAATGTCTGCAATAAACGAGACCCATATTGGCACAAAAAATAGGCTCCTATTCAATGATTCGACCGTTGTTCGTGAAGAGGCTGCCTGGAATATCACAATAATCAATTTTTACATTACCAGAGTCAATATCACACTTCTGCACCGGACCGGATACATGATTGTAGACAAATCCCTCCTTGCGTCTCCATTTTGCCCATATGCTCAGAACTTTTGTCCCTCCGTGTACGGTGCATTAGTTTGGAACGTCTTCTCCAAACAATTCCGACCTGCTCATGCTTCTTCTATAAGTCGTCATGATGCAAATTGCATAATGAGCCCGACTTCGCTAATTTGCCCCGGTTTACAATTTTCGTTTTTTGACTATAATCAAAAGAACGTGACTCATTGCGGCGTGAACCTGGGTTTTGCAAGGGCTTTTGTTGATCCCAATGAAAACTTTGACACTAACATAAATGCCAATGATAAGAAATCTAAATTCTTTATGAGCCCGTTCTACTTGGATTTGTATAATTCAGTGAAATTAAACCAACCCAATTTTATCAAATTGCTTCACCTGGGTGCAAATCAGGCATACCCTACTGACATTTCTTTTCAATAACAATTTGGTGCAGTTCCGTTCACCCAAAATGTCTTCAAGTAGAAAATATGATTTACCTTCTGGACATTCTATCTATCTGTGCTTCCCGTGCTTCCGGTTGTACATGTGCTGTGCAAATTCACTTCTCCTAACCAATATTAAAATAGAAATTTTTCTTCCTCAGACATGGCGTTCTTGATGATGCTTGCAGTCTGCAGTCTCATTCTACCTCCGATTTTTGCTGACATGGATACCCGAGATCAACCTTTTGACCCACGTATGCTGGATGCTCGCCTTCTGACACCAGCGCTATCCAGACATTTGCATCGAACCTCGCCTGCAGGTCGGATTCGACGTGACGTTCATCTTCCGGTTCCACCGGAATCGATCTTCACACTGAACGGACTCGATTCTTCTCCAAATCCTTTGGTGTTTCCCGTCGTCGCCTCGGACGCGTCTTCTCAGGAACTCGATTTTACCAACATCAACCAAACCATGGGTTTTCCGCCACTGCCGGATCTGAACACCACGGCGGCCAACTTCGTAAATTCTTCTCTGCTGGTGGCTCTGCCGCAAGACGTCCAACAAAGTGCTCTCGCCTCTCCCTGGGTTTTGGGCACTTTATACAAGCTGGATCCTGTCCAAGCTGTGTGTTCCAAACCAACAGGCGATCTCACCTCTCTTAAACTCATCAAGCTTTCTCTCACGGCTTCAACTCGTTTAGAAACCACGTTGGACGGATATGAATGTTACGGTATCCGTTCAACGGAGGTTAAAACTTTCTATTTTTTTGGGGCTCAGGTGCGGCAGTATTGGGAGGACAAGGTCCCCATGAACGCCGCCACTTGCAGCGATATGATTTTGACTGACACGGCTCCTTTAAATACGACCTTGGAACCCCTTGAGTGGAATCTGTGGGGCAGTCGTCGTGTGCCTGGTGCCGAGTACTACTGGTGCACTACGCATACGATGACAGCCACAAATTATTATGTACGCCGTGTTCGTCTGAATGTTGATGGTCTCAGTGGACTGGTGTCAGCGCCTGACGTTCAGCCACTCAGACCTGCTCAGTATATTGATGGCGTAACCAATACTGTCCGCGGAGTCCTTCTTTGGGATGAAAACATCCATTTAACTCCCAGAACAGTCGACTGCAACCATTGGACTTTTAAGCAATTCGTCCATCATTTGCCCAATGGACCATATTGGCCTATATCCAATTGGTTCTCCACCTCCTTGCGGTCGGCTGTTAGGCTATGCTCGTTTAGTAGTTACGAACTCCTACACTGTAAAATTTTACTCAGCTCTCTTTTATTCGGATTTTGTCAACTACGGTGGATTTTTTACAGAGCTATTTAACTCTGTCAATATTGGGGTGGATAGCCTTATGGCTTCCCAGTTGGGATTGTGTGAATTACCCCAACCCTTCTAAATCTGTATGATGAAAGAAAAAAAAAAAAAATCGCGTGTCTAGTTCTAAGTGTATGTATCGGTATGCTATGCTCTGTGCAGCGCAAAGTCAAATCTTGTGTGTGGAACTAGGATATGTAGACTTTAATTCAATATACTATACGACACTAATTCTTTCGTGTTCTTAATTGTATGTACCTAAAAAAAAAAAAAAAAAAAAAAAAAAAATTTTACCTTTGTCCACTTACAAGAATACAACATCGTTTTCTCCACTAATATCAATAAAATGTCTTGTTATTTATGAGATTAGTATGGACGGAGGTTGTTACCGTCATAGCAATTAGATTAGTTGATGACATCATCCCTAGTACGTAGTCTAATTTAAGTTAGTTTGTAACCTAGGCTAATAAGTTCGTATTGCAAACAAAAAATTTTTTTTCTCCACTATTGTACCACCCAAAAAACATTAAAATTGTGGGAAATCCGCTTTGTGTCCCTGGGGGAGGGATGTTATGGGATTGAGGCGAGTCCCGGGCCGCTTGGCAGCCACGAGCCGAGGGCGGGACCGACTCAGCCACGCGCTGGGGGCGGGACCGCTCTCGGAGCTGTGGAGTGGTTTCGGGAGTCTGTTCTCTCTCTCTGGCTTCAGATCTCTCCCAGGACCAGAACCAAGAACATCACGAATAAAAGGTATTTGTCGGAACACCGGGGCAACTTAGACATTATTTAACACTCTGCATCTGCAGTGCGGCGCTAACTCATTGATTATCCACTGTGGGTTATGCCTCATCACTCACTTTAGGTTTATCAAGCCTAAAAGAGTGGCCTGTTAGTTATAGAGTATGCTTCCTACAGGATTCAAGGTTTGCTAAGATTGTCACTAAGTCACTTTGACACTTAGCCTCTGCTTGGGTACACGTAGGCTACTCGATACTTACTAAA
>JAQFXZ010000891.1:0-14867 GCA_034694025.1 Ceratophysella scotica | reverse complement strand
TTTTTCATAATATAGCTTTTTTTCTTTTTCCTCAACAATTGGATTTAAGACGGCAGCGACAAGATGGAAACTCAAAAGAAACTCGAACAAGCTCCTTTGTAAAATACTGAAAATGTTTTTGTAAGACGAGGGTTGTTTCATAAATTTCGATAATCGCTTTGAAAAACTGTGAAGCAGACAAAAATGAATGAATTGGGCGATTTTTTCTGTCCTTTTCTTAAAAGTAGAAGTAGCTGGACAATACATTGTAATGCAATGCCTAATGCCAAAGAATGGATAGAAGAAAAAATCCTGGAAAAAAAGCAACAAAAAATGCAATAAAATCTTTTCATATGGATATTTTTACGCATTTTTTCGCTGTTAGTGTAACTTTGTTATTACTTTACATGTGGTGAAAGTTTCAGCCCAATTCATTCACATTCGTTTGTTTGTTTTACAACTTTTCAAAAATTATCAGAATTAGTGAAACAACCCTCGTATTACAGTTAGTCTATATTAAAAGGATTGTGCACGAAATTAGTAGTAGCTAGTTGCCTAGGTTACGTATAGGTTAGGATTTGAATGAATTAAATATTAACGGAATGAAATTGTTAGCTGCAAAATTGCAATTGCCTTGGTTAGGTTTCTCACTCCTGGTGGTTTGGATCAAAATTGCTGCAAAATTCGCAGAATTTAAACGTGACCAAAATTCTGAACAAATTGTAAGCGAGTAGAAATTCGTCATAGAAGCAATAGAATTGGGAAGATATGTACTAGGAGATGAAAGTTTTCTGTGTTTCTCTCTCAACGTTAAGTCATTCACTCAAAATTCAAAATCCTCCCTGTGTTCTGTCTCTATGGCACTAAAGATAACAAAACTTGGAAACAAACAGAAATGGAAATACTTTTCCAAAAAAAATAGTCAAACGAGGTATAAATCTACGAACACAACCCAATTTCCTATTTCTAGGATTTCTCTAACTTCTAACCCATCAATCCTTTTTTCTGCCTGTCTAGGCTTCTACTGTAGTTCATCCATGATTGCTTTCACTCAAACGTCTTTTACGCGATTGACTTCCGGTGGAAGGAACTCTCTTTTCCTTACCATTTTAGGTACGTGAGCTGTACAAATGATTGTTCTTGGCGTCAGGAAACAAAGTTGACAGGATTGTGTGACGTCAATTGATACATTTGGGATTCATTTGATACAGGCCATGAACGGAGCTGCCAATTGCTCAGAAAATATTACAAATTAACGTTTCAAATTACATGTATTCGTGAGTTATTCTAAATTCTAAACTGAACTAAGTGTCTAATATAATGCTTTAACGAAAACGGTACATGACCTTGGAAAACGGCAATACTTTGTAGATATAAAGTGTCATAAATTAAAAAATGCGCTTTTTCTCCCGAATTTGATTGATTTGATTTGATTGATGTGTATGTTCTGTGAGAACTGAAAATTAGGGATTCTTTCTCTTCTCTGTCCTCTCTTCCTCCTAAATATGTAGTGATTTACATACAGGAATGATCCCAATCTAGCTCTTTGCTCCGCTTGGCACCTCCAGCCGTGGCTGATGTGTCTTGATGTACTTGGGCAAGTCCAGAGGGACCGGGACATGGTGGAACGATGTGGGAGGTCAGGACTTCATCTGCCTCATCGTCTCCGTCTGAAGATGAGTCATCATCCCGGAAACTTGAACCGTCGTCCTCTTCATCCCAACTCTCTTCTCCATCCTCACCCGTTCCTGCCTGAGGTCCGGCTCCTCCGCCCAAAGTCTGTTCAAAAATTACAAATTAGTTAACAGGCTTTTGCACGTCATCGTTCAAATTTAGCCTACCTATTTTTAAATACATTTTTAGCTTGCCACATCCGTGGTTCATTTCGGTACCGATACCGATTATGCCCGACGGAGGGTTAAAGCAAAGCTTGTGAAACACCGATTGTAACCACCTAACATTTCGACAAACCTAAACCTAACATCACCGAAAGGATCAATAACTATAAACGAAGCAAAAACTGCTTCCAAAGTTTTTTTTTCAGTGGTTTCAATAGGTGGTTACAATGAGTGGTTACAGTTACAGCCTGTTCCATTCAAGCGGCAAAAATTGTAGTTCAGTTCAAACTTAACTGAACTGCTAGGCTGGCAGAGCGTGTATTCTCTGTCGGGTTGACGTGAAGAATCTGGAACAGGCTATAGCCACATCTTTGTATCAACCCATTGAAACTTGCAACCACTGAAAAATGCACATTTGGTGGCTTAGCTTGTACTCTTTAATCCTTTAGGTTAGGTTATGCCTGGAACGCGCAATGGATTTTTTCTTGAATTTTGTTAGGTTAGGTTTAGGTTAGTCGAAATGTTGGGTGGCTACAATGCGACTTTACAATAGGTGGTTACAGCATGTTCCACAATCTTCAATGTAATCTAACCTAATTTAGCAAAGTTAATACTCAAAAACCTATCATTGGAAGGGTTGAAGTAAACAATATGGAACAGGCTATAACCACACATTGTAGCCACCCATTTTAGCCACTGAGAAACGCACATTTGGAAGCGTTTTGGACTTCTAATGTACTTCTTGATGCTTTAGGTTAGTTTAGGTTATGCCATGCCAGAAACGTGCGACAGATTGTTCGGTTAATTCTTGTCAGGTTAGGATGCCGTTTGTTGAAATGCTGGGTGGATACAATAGGTGGTTACAGCCTGATCCATAGTCTTTAATTTAACCATTAGAAGTCATAAATTGGCGATTCTTCTATTCCGGTAGATCAAATTGCCCACTTTAGCCTCTCAAAAGGTGTTTAGCGGCTAACAAAAATCGTTGTCTTGGTTTCAACTCGCTCTACTGTAAGAAGCTATCCGTATTCACCAGTACAACCCCAATGCCGAACGCCATCGAACAGAATCCAAAATTGAGAATAGAAATGATAGAGGAAAGAGAGAAGTAGCCTAACGTACATTCATACAGACCTCCATTGGGTTGACAGTGATATTGAGTGCCGAGTCATCCCATGCCATTTCCGCATCGGCCAAATCCTCCTGCTGAGACCGTTGATGGGCTGCACGGATCCGGATCACTCCCAAGACGATCATGAAGAGCAGGAATCCAACACAGACCACAATGATGACCGTCACGGCGTGACTTGCCGATGCAGCCTGACAAAACAATGAATAGAAATGAATCTCAAGAAATCGATAGTATCGACATGTCGGTCCACGATGTACAGGGTATTCCAGACAAGACATACCTGTTGGCCTGCATCAATCATGTTTGAGCCAATAAAGGCCTCATTGATCATGTTGGGTGACTTGAATTCCGCATGTTGCTGGTCAACCATTGCATGAGCCACAGAATTGTCGAGCAGTGAGCGTTCCTCAGCCAATCGCTCGCTTAAGATTGGATCTTCAGTACTCTTGCTCAAATCCGGATGGATGACTGTCAGCTGCATTTAAAAAAAAAAAACAATTAAGCTTTTCATTTAAAATGTTCAATTCAGATTGCGAGGGTTGTTTCAAAGGATTTTACCGATTTCGGAAAAGCTGTGACTGACAGACAGTAGTGACTAAATTGGGTTGAAACTTTCAACACAGCATTGCAGAAATAGCAAAAATATCAATCAGCGATTACAGTAATGCAAAAGAAAAATAGGGGGAAAGATTTAATAGTAAAAACATCAAAAAATTGATCTGACATTTTTAAAAAATCCGACTAAAATTGTAGCAAAAACTGTCAAATATGGATATTTTCATCTATTTTTTGCTGGAATTTAACTCAAGTATTACTTAAGATGCGCTGAAAAGTTCCAGGCCAATTCATACATTTTTTTCCGCTTTACAGCTTTTCCAAAATCGGTCAAAACTTTTGAAACAACCCTCGTATTTACAAATTTACAGCATAACTTACCGTTTGAACATATTCATTACTCGAAAACCTGCCATTCAGCTCGGAGCAGATCAATTTGAAGGCTCGGTTCAAATAGTACGCCGGCTTCTTATTGCTGTACTGGATTTGACGTAGAACCTTCAAAAACGGAAAAAAAACACGTAAAAAATGACTCCCAATTCGTATTTTGACCATGAACTTTATTTGAACTGAGCCAACCTGCTCGTAGTTGTAAATCATATCCGCTCCACTCAGAAGTACGCCATCATTCGTGATTTTCTCCACAATTCCCAACTGGCTCAACATATTTTCAGGAACAGAGAGAGCTTCATGATCCGGATTCAATGGTGGGTAGACGGTGACAGTGCATGCATCCAATTTCCGCTCAATGACGCTCACGGGCTCTCCTGTAAAAAAAAAATGCAAAAAATGCAGTGTAAATAAGTGGTTGAACCAGAAGACTTAATTATTCACAAGTTGGAATCTGCATTCTCTTTCCAAACCGTTTAGTCAAGCAGTCCTAATGAGTTCTGTTCTAAAAATAAGCTGGAACATGAGTATCAATTGGGGAATTGCAATTCTTTTCAAACCCGCAGCTGCTGTCACGTTCTCCTATGTCACACTCCAAATGTTTTCAAATGTTTTCAACGAGGCAAGACGAGATTAGAATCACCTCAAGCTCAGCATGAAGATCCACTTCCCAAATTAGATTTAATGTGACAGGAAAGAATGGGACTCGTGGTTCGAGTAAAACGAGTTGCGTTTTTTGGTACAAAAAAAAAGCTGGAGATTTTTACAACTGCTGGAAGAACCAAGAACCTGAAGTGAAAAGTTCGGATTTTGTATAGGTAGGATTTTACGTCGATCCGGTGCGAAAAATTTAACACATGCTAAAAACGTAAAAGCTGAAAGGTTCAAGAAAACAATTTCGGAGTGAAATGCGTTTACGTTGAACGCAATTATTTTTTCCGGGTCGCATTTTTCGAAATTACAAATGAAAATTTCTTTGCGTACTTAATGCTTTCTTATGAGCTTCGACTTGTCATATGTACTTCAAGTTTGGTAGCATAGCATGCTTTGTATTGTGACCTGACCAGTGGTCAGCCATAAGAAAGCATTACACTGGAGAGATTCTTATGTATTTTATTTAAAATGTGCGAGTCAGTTACGCAAAACAGCGGTTTTTAAGTTGCGCTTTTTTTTTACCCCAATTTTTCACGTAACCTAATCTAAACTGAAATTATATAATTTGATTTATCCTAACCTGAGTTGTAACATTTTTTGTTTTCTCCTGACTGGATTTAGCGAAGTGAAGTGACGAACTAGGAAAATTTTTATTCAGTGCAAATTACATGCAATTGTTGTTAATCGAAAAAATTGGTTTAATTTTAAACAATTTTGCATTAAAAAAAAACACAAATTCAATTGCATTCTAAATTACAGGCTCAGGAAAAGCTGTATTGTATTTGCATTTTGAAGATATGATATTCCTAATATATTCGGAATTGCTGCGTATTTTTTATTTTTCGTGGCCAGACTGTTGAATGCTGAATCACAAAATCTCCAGAAAATCGAAATTTCGTCCCGATGTTTTGCATGGATTATTTTAATTCGAACATTTGGCGCTTTGAATGTCATAAATTGTCAAATTCAAACTAGGACGAAAACAAAATGCACAATTACAAATTGTCAAGTACTTTTGGTGCTTACCTAAAATTACTTCGTATTTAATTACATGGAGTTTGCCCAGCCCTGCAAACTGGTCAAGCGAAATTGACCAAGAATTCCATTTGAGATAAAATCAAAAAACGTGCTGTCTCACCCAGAATAAGAATTCTAGCTAAACTTCAAGATAAAACAAACAACAAACTGGAAAAAAGTAAAACATTACTAATGATACAGAAGAAAAGTGGAGATAATCTCCGGCTTCCGAGTTCCGAGATTTTTTTGACAAATAGCATCTAAGATTACCTCCCAACTCATACTTCCAGAGAAATGGCAAGTCAAAACTCACATTTTTACCCAAACATTTTTTTACTCAGAATTTCAATATTTTCCACATGCTCAGTGTTCACAGATAGGGAAATATTTTGGAACCTCTCTCATTGATTTCCATTTCCGCACAAGCAGACAAAATATTTCTAACGAAGTAGTGAAGGAATTTACGACGACGTACTGTGTAACCCACCGCCACCCCCGAAAATAGATACTACGAGAACGGAACCAAGTTCTCATTCAACACGAGGCGTCTGTCCTATCATAACATATGCGTAACGCGTTGCGTGTCGAACGCCAAGGATGTACTTTGGGCACAAGATACGAGGAAGGAGTGGAGCATCGAGCATCCCCCCAAAAATATCAAGTTGAAGTGTTCTACCAGAATTCGGATTATAATCTGGAGATATAATCTGTGTATGCGTACAGACGCACGCCACGCGGATATTAAAGCAGCGGGGCGAGAGCCAAGAAATCCGGTCCATAATAGTGCAGAATTAATGGGGAATCGAAGGAGGCCTGACTAGCATTAGTATTTCTCTGGTATTTTCAAACAAGTGCCATTAATGTTAATGCTCTCTCTCTGCGGAAATCGTGTTCTTGAAACTCAATATTATTATACGAAATACGAAAGACATGCGGAAAGAATTACAAACGGAGCTGCTCAACAGGAAGTTTGCCAAGCACTTATTAGCTCCCATGATAAATCAGGAACCACACTTGTCGAATTTACTTATGGACTCGCATTACTGTGTCTACTTTGGGTTTACGGGTTTACGCTTCTCGTTGCTTAGTATGCGTGTTCACCCTGAATTCTAATCGCACAAATATGTCATCTTCAAAATTTGGCAGATCTATTTGATTTCTACGAGACTCCTATCCTTCTGGGGAAATTTTTTAATTTTAGAAACGGTTAAAATCAGATTTTCTAAAACTTTCATTTCGTAAAAAAATATTGGATAAAACATTAAAAAAGAAAACAAACAGACACAAATAATAAGCCTAAGCCTCAACGAAATTAAATTCGGGTATTAACATCGCTTTCCACATGCCACATATTCCATGCCTGACTCTGATTGGGTTATATGCCATACTATGTGGCAAGCTCTTACATGCTACATCTTTTAAGCTTGATTTTGCATGCTATATGCAATAATATGTGGCAAGATCCTGCATGCCATATATTCTATGCTTGTTTTTACCTGCGTTGTGTGTTTTAGTATATCATTTGAGCAGTAATTGGCAATTCATTTGATTTTCACCCATTTAAATAATTCAAAAAAAAAATCGAGACGAAATGTATAATTAAAGAACTTCGAAATTCATGAATAATTAAAAAACGAAAAGTCCGAAACACATATAAATCCGTTTTCGTAGGTATATAAAATCCCGAAAAAAAACTTTATATTTTCGTATTTTGTTGCTTATCTTTCAAAATCTCTTATTTTTTTCAACTGACAAAAAAAAAAGTCCGAAACACATAGAAAAATTACTTTTCGTATATAAATTCCGAATAAAAACCTTTTTTCATTACTATTTTTCATTACAATAAAAAACTATTTTCATATCTTGTTGCTTTTAGTTCAAAAGATCCAAATTTTTGCCAATGGCAAAGAAGTTTAAAAAAGATGAGAACACCTACCATTTCTCCATTCTTCATTATCGTCCCGGTCCGATGAGATAGTGACTCGAACATCAGAGAAGACGCGAACACCAAGACGGAAGTCCTCATAGTCCCTGGGCAAGTTGCTCGTCCCATTGATGTCAATCGTGGGTTTTTGTGGTGGGAGGACCATGAGGAAGGAGTCTGAGGGAATGATCTTGATAGCCTTTCCAGACTCACAGCTGGAACAGTAGGAAATCTCTGTTAGTTCTCCAGTTGACCCTAATGACAGTGAATTGGGCTGGGCAGAGCCAAGGCAAAGCATGGGGTTCGTTTCACACTCATGTCAACAATTAAAAGACGATATATGGAGAGACACATAGGTTTGAGGCCTGGGAGGCCTTCCCAGTAAAATCCAAAGTACTTCCGCTCAAAATGTTTTCCTTGCGGATTAGGTTCATTCCAATAGGCTTTTATTTTGATTGCCTCTGGTTTCTATTACTTCTTCCTTCCATTCTACTTCTCTTAATTGAAATGACTGTTCTGTGGGAGGCTCTGGACTTCCTTCTCTGTAAATGGAACGCCATGAACCTGGTCTCTTATCTAGGGAAATCTTTAATTCATGAAACTGGACGGCTTACGCCCACAAATTACTATTTCTTAATCTATTCCTGATTGGTTCTTTACAAATTGTGCTGTTACTGTCTTAAGACTCTACCGTCTTATTGCTCCAGTAGTTGATTGAAATTGAGGTGATTCAGCTTTTATTTGTTGGGAGCTAAGGCTAATGACCTAGTGCTTGAAATTCCGTGACCTTAAAAATGAAACTTAAAGATTTCGTGATAACATGGCAGAAGGCGGAAACCATTTTGGCAAATGTTCCAGGTTCTTGATTGTAGTCAAAATTAACAAAAAAATCTGATCATTTTAAAAGGGGAAATGTTTTTCTAAAACTTGGCAAAAAAAATTGTTTTTGCTTTTGCTTGGATTCGTATTTTTTTTTTGCAATTGCTCAGTTTTAAAAATCGGGCTTTCCGTTTTTGATTCTATGCAGAAAAATTCAAAAACTCGGATCTATTTGTCAACTGATAAAGTTAAGATTGGTTAAAATCCGTTGAAATGCTGCAAAATAATAGGTTGGCAGTTGTCAAAAACAAGAAATCCAAAAATCAAATTGGCAAATAATTCGTATTTGTGTTTTTGTCAACTATATCTTCTCTTTTGCCAATTTGATTTTTTTATTGCCAATTTGATGTTCTCTTTTTTGCCAATTTGATCTTTTTTCTTTTGCCAATTCGCTTTAATTTCTCTTGCCAATTTGATCTTCTTTATTTTGCCAATCTAAATTCAGCTAAGCATTCTAAAATAATATATACTTGAAATATGTAAATAAAATAAATTAAATGCTGATTTGTAGACTGCTAAGTTCTATCTCTACTCTCCTACTCGATTGTCGAAATATTGCACACCGAATTTTTGCTTTGAATCTACGAATTGCCGAATTTTGCAAAATTGAATATTACGGCACATTGGACAACATCTAAAAATTCCCGAGCGACAGAAAAATCCAAAAAATCCGATTTTCTGAAATACGGATGTCAAACCCAATTCGAATTTTACGCACTACGGAAGAGCCATGAACCCTCTGAAAACCGTGACTTACATGACTTTGGTGGCGAGATGAAGATTTCTACGTCCAGGTGTTGGGAACTCACGAGAGTTGATGTAGCCGACTCTTCGGATTAGATTCTCGATGTCAGTCGTGTTATCACCTTCCACTGTGATTTCAGTCATGTCTAAAGCCGTAAAAAATCACAAGAGAAAGTTCCATCATTACCCAGGACTCAATTTGCATGACAAAGGGAATCATATCCCTACAGGAGGTAAAACCAGGCGGAAAAAGAGTCTGGGCAAATCATACAAAAGGAATACGAAACCATAATACAATCATCTATCAACATCAACAGGGTTAGGGCTTTACTTTTTTCAGGAAAAAATAGTAAAATCGAAACGAAAGAAAGAACTCCAATTTCGTTTCCGACTCGAAGGATGACAGCTAAAGTTGTTATCTCGGGAACGCACAACCCAGCCACAAGGAGATTTTGAGGTTTGAGGTTCAGGAAATTCACGGTTTTTTTTTTTCACCTGCGTGGATTCAATTTTTTGTCCGCCCAAATACACATTTGCCATGTTCACATCTATTTTATGCCCGATTAGATTACGTCTGATGCTTGCCTGAATCTGTTCGTTTGACCGCCAGCATAAGCCTAATTGTGTAGCTTAATCAAACACGAAATGCAGGGATAACTGGCCCAAAACTGGTTGAAATTCCGACGCCATGGTCAAAAGCGGGAGTCCGGGCGAATCTGTCCGCTTTACTCGCCCCACAAAATTCGTGCTCTAGCGAATACAATCGACGAATAATAGAAAGCAATTAGTCGGAAAATCTCCTAATGGGCGAATATTCAGCGAATGGTGAATTTTTTGCGAACGGGCGAGAATTAGGCGAATGCTAACCAAATATTCTGAAAACGACAACTGACAAATATTAGGCTAATTTACGCAACTTTTTTAAGCTGGCGATTATTAGGCAAATGATAGACGAATTTTCTTCAAACACGCAAATATTTAGTCTTTAGTAAAGTAAAACCTTCAACCTGGCGAAAATTATGCGAATTTGAGGCAATTTTTTGCAAACTGACAAAACCTACTAATGCTAAGCGAATTATCTTCAAACTGACGAATATTAGGCTAATCTTAGGCGAATTTTCTTCTGGCTGGCGAATGTTAGGCGAACTTTATAAAAAATGCGAATATAGGCCTAATATTTGGCGAATTTTCTGCTGACGAATAGTATGCTAATGTTAGCTGAATTTTCTTGAGGTTGGCGAACATTACCTGAGTTTTAGGCAAATTCTATGAAAATGGAGAAAAAAGCCTAATTTTAGGCAAATTTTCCTCACACTGGCGAACGTTAGGCGAATTTCCTCCGAGCTGGCGAATGTTGATCGACTTTTTTCGAAACAGGCGAATATTGGGCGAATATTCGCTCCCTGGACTGTATTCGAACACGAGACGATTTCTACCAATGCGAATACTTCAAGTGATTTTTACATGCGAATATTTTCTTAATATGGCGCATGTTACAACAAGGGCGCATATTGACAAAAAACCTTTATTCGTGACATCCCTGAACGAAACTCAAACGAGGGACAACCAGTTTGCTGAAAGCGGACAAAAAGTGTATTTAAACATGTACAATGGGGATCAAGGCGGGTAATGCTGTTTCGGGCGAAAAATGAACTTAAAGTGGTCAAAAGGTGTATTACGAATGAACCATGATGGACAACGGAATATTAGGCCTAGCAGTGTGCTCATATCCAGAAACATGAATTTCTGCATGCGAAAATGACGTAGAAACCTGGTAGGTTTCAGGTTTCAAATTTTTTGAGCAAGTCTTACCCGTGTTGGTCATGAGTTGCATTCCAGGTTGTACGACTTCAATGCCGGGTACTTCGAGACTCTCCTTGCACTTGTGCAGACAAGCCAGAACGTGCGGATCTTCCGTTTTCCCGACCAGAAGTGAAAGTCCAGCCAAGTAGCCACGGAAATGATGTTTGAACTTATTCTCTGACCCTTGCCAACAGGCTCCAATACTGAGGGAAGTGTTGAGTCCTTTGGCAGGGTGAAGGGGCCAGTCATCAATCACTTCAGGGTTATTCTTGTCCTGTTTCACCGCCGCTCCATCAATGAAAAGCTGGACTTCAGGAAATTGAACCGAAACCGCAAAGTGGTGCCACTCATCATCACACACCTATGGATCATAACAGAAAGACAAGGTTTTAGTACAAATAATTTAAATGTCAAGTTAAGTCAACAGCATCCGTCTTTTTGCACAAAAAAAAAATTGATGAGGCTTCTGTCTTCCATCCATCATCACTTTGAAAGCCAAAAAAATTGTATTTACAGACGTGAGGCCAAAAGGATACGGAAGGACCGTCTTCTGTCAATGTCATGCCTTCTTGGTTCAGTTCAAGTTTCAAGTCAAACTCTACTTAAACAAACTAACTTGGTTTCAAATTATCACGGAACAAGGAAGGAGTTTCGCCTCTTCCAAAAATACACAGAATCAACTCTGGATCTTGAGATGAAGATAGTCAATCAGCGCCTTTCCCTCCTTCTCTCGGGAAATGAACTCTACACCACATCACACTCACATGCACACAAACTTCCATATATCCTCCATCTTCCAGCCCAGTTACGTCAAATCAAGTTAGAACAAAATTAAGACTATCAGCAAGGTTAGGCTTTACGTTGCATAAAATTCTACATGAACTAAGGAGACGGGTTCAATTAGTTTAAGTTCAATCAAAAATATAGCCGTTATTCAACCGATGAAAGGCTATTTTTCGAAGGTTTGGCCAAAAAAGCCTAAAAATTTACATTACGTTGTTATGGATGAATGATCATGTCAACCAAAAAAAAAACCATGACACCAAAAACCGCAGCCTCAGAAAAGCTAGCGTAGGCTGGTTAGGTCAACGGCGATAATTTAAGAATTCAAACTTAGCACGTTGAGCATAAAAATCGCTTTTCAACATATTTACAATAATTTTATGTTTTGACGGAATGTTTCAATTTTCAATATTATTTTCAATGTGTTTATGTTTGGTGCGACATTTTTCAACATGCTTTCTATACGTCTACATTTTCAGGGCATTTTTCAATCTATTTTCAATGTTCATGTTTAACGGCATTTCTCAATATATTTTCAATATTGCTTATTATGCGACATTTTTTCAATTTAGTTTTTAAATGAATATGATTTTGGGGCACTCTTCAATATATTTTCAATATACGCTTGTTTTTTTACGTCATTTTCAATATATTTTCAATGTGTTTTGTGTTTACGCTATTTCTCCTTAATAGAGGTCATTTTTTTGGTATTTGGTCCATGCTAGAGCATGAAGAAAGCTTGACCTGTTAGATGGTGAACCGCTTCGTATAACAGTGAGGCAGTTGGCTCATCTGAAATTCCAGAGCATAAAAAACCATGATTTTTTGGGGTAGATGATCCCACATCATCTGTAAGAAATCTCATTATTTTCAAAGATTGCCATCATTTTGGTAGCGAATATGACCTTCGACCTTTTCCAATTTGACCTATTGCAAGATATATAACTAAACCTCAAAACCGAACCCTTACGCCTACTAATCTCAATTTTCCAGTATCCCCTAATTAGATTAAGCGACAGAGAGCCCCGAGCCAAATCCAATCCGTATTCATGGTCTCAAAAAGCTTATTCAGCCGAGTAATCAAATGGAGAGAGAAAGAGTTTCCTATTTAGATTAAAGCCTTAATCCCAGCCAATTCCAAATGTCAGATCCTTTGGGGACCAATTCAGCGCTCGATGTGGAGTTTGGCACTAGGCACTATATTACAAGCATAAATCGAATAGAGTTCACAAACAAGTACACACACAAAACACTTCTGAATCTGAATTGAAAATCCACAAGGATTTGCCATGGACGCAGCTCCACTTTGATTATTCTACTCGAGAAGTAACAAGGTTTTCTTAAGCTCAAAAAGGGTTACCTTCCCCAAATTAACAGGTTTAGTCGAGTGAATCAAATGAATGGGTCTACTATACGGGATCAGTACCTAGATGTCAATTAGACTCCATTCATACTTTGGTTTCATTACAAAACCTAAGCAGAAAAAAATATAAAGACTTGTGAACTGGCTTGGCTTTTCACTCGAACTCAGTACCTAACTTACGAAAGAGGCAAAAACTCCTATTTTCGATTTTTCGTTCTTTTGTCCGACTGTCCAGATAAAATTCAATGAAATGTAACCTCAGCATGCCATGAGTCCATGATCGCTATTGATTTAATCTTTAGCGTTACACAATCATACGTGGCCAAACGACCCAGACCGCCAATTAACGACTAACGCTTCACACCGATGTCATGAATTGACGTTAACTTTTGACGAATTTTATGAAAATCATCAGTCTTGATTCGGGTACGAGGGTTGTTCCACAAGTTTTGAGTCATTTTGAAAAAGCTGTTAAACAGACAAAGTATAATGAATGAGTTGAGCAGAAACTTTCACCACATTTTATAGAAATAACTAAGTTGCATTATGGGAAAAAAATTAGGTAAAATTAGCCTCTATTTTTATTTTAAAAAAATTTTGTCTCATTTTTCTTCTGTATTACAGTAAGTTAAGTAATCGTTAGTGCGCTTCCGTCAAGACAATACAATTTCTAGAATACGTTTATATTTTCAAGAATTAAAGCCCGCTATTTCTCTTTTACAGGTTATTATTTTTTAAATGACAAAAAAAAAATTTTTTAAGAATAAGCTACTTCGTCCGTAATACTGGGTAAAATGTAAAATCGCTTGAATTAATTTTTTTTTTACCAAAAACATGCTAGTTCATATCTGTTCAATTGTGGAATTTTTTGACGAAAAATATACAGACAACAGAGGCAAGAAATCTTGAATTCATAAATCCAAAAAACGCCATCTTCCATTAAAATCGCAATAAAACTGTGAATATTTTCCACAATGACTCCAAAGTTGTGAAACAACCCTCATATAAACATCGCTTCTCCCTGCATTGAATTTTACTAAAACCTTCGTTTATCTTGCCACCACAAATCCACTCAAATGATGGTGTTCACACCATGATATGATTCTGACTGGAGGAGGCCGCGAGAGTGAAACACAATTTTGTAATTAAGATAAAAGGCTCGAACGTCCAGTGTGACTCAATCCATCACGGGACTTCAATCAACAAATAACTCTGGACTGCCCGCAATGATTTATCGAAAATTCTTTTCAGGAGAGAATGAGGAGGCCGGGAAATGGGAAAATAATCGACCCAGGAGAACTATAGGTCAAAACACTACAATAGTCAAGTCAGTTCTCACCAACTTTCAGTCCAGAGACTTATGAACTAATATCAGTCAAGTGAAAGCGGAACGAGCACGCCAGGCACTGACGCGGAGTGAAAGTCCAATTTCACTCATTTCCGCTTTCTGGGGTTTAGCATATCAACGAGTGCTTCACTTCACAGGCTTATTTTCTCATGCCTTCTACAACACGTGACACGTACATCTTTCGAATCTCGAACTGTGAATGCTAAAATATTCAAAAAAAAATATTCCCAGAAATGAAATGGTGTTGCCTTGAAACAGCTTTAGTCAATAGTCACTCGAAGCATCCTTACTGAAATATTTTAAATATAATTAAAATTAAAAAATTATAACATACGATTTAGATCATAGTTTTCTGATTAGTTGCTTTTATATTCCCAATTCGGGGAGGTGTGGTGGTCTGACGGACTTGTGTTCGCTCAGATTCATAATGCTCCAGGTTAATGAAAACCTGGCCACAT